>PVKU01007597.1:0-85177 GCA_004027475.1 Anoura caudifer | reverse complement strand
TTGCTGCTTCTAGAATTCTCTCCTTCATTTTAATCTTGGCTAATGTAATCATGATGTGCCTTGGTGTGTTCCTCCTTGGATCCACCTTCTTTGGGACTCTCTGAGCTTCCTGGACTTCCTGGAAGTCTATTTCCTTTGCCAGATTGGGGAAGTTGTCCTTGATTATTTGTTCAGATAACTTTTCCACTTGTTGCTCTTCTTCTTCCCTTTCTGGTACCCCTATAATTCAGATGTTGGGACGTTTAAAGATGTCCTGGAGGTTCCTAAGCCTCTCCTCATTTTTTTTGAATTCTTGTTTGTTCCTTCTGTTCTGTTTGGTTGTTTCTTTCTTCCTTCTGGTCCACTCCAATGATTTGGGTCCCAGTTTTCCTCCCATCACTATTGGTTCCCTGTGCATTTTTCTTCATTTTACTTGGAGTAGCCTCCATTTGTTTTTCTAATTTGTGACCACAATCAACCAATTCTGTGAGCTTCCTAATTGCCAGAGCTTTGAACTGTGCTTCTGATAGGTTGGCTACCAGTGCTATGAACTCTGCATCTGATAGGTTGACCCCCTCCTGGTCGCTCAGATGAATTAGCTCCAGGGCCCCGATGTGTTCTCCCATTTGAGTCATCTTTGTTTTTTTGTTTTTTTTTTTTTGGTCTGGTCATGGCTCTTACGTAGTAAGGGGCAGAGCCTTAGGCATTCACCGGGGCGGGGCAGCCCAGTTGCTGGGGTGTGATGCTGGATGTGGGGACGGGGTCCCAGAGGGAACAATGGCACTTGCTCCATGCTCCTTCGCAGATTCCAGTCCCTTCAGCCTCCTTCCCCTATCAAATTGGGCCCTTCTGGTGCTGATTCCCAGGCGGGTGGGCCTGTGCATGCTCCAGGACCTCGTGGGTCTCCCCAACGAATTCTCCTGTGAGGCTGGGACTCCTTCCCGGCACCTTAACCCCTACAAGTATTTTCAATGGGTACTTTTAGGCTTCCCCTCCCAGTGCTGGGGCCCTGCATCGTGCAGTCTGTCTTGTTGCCCATTTTTGCCTGGTTTATCTGTGCGGGAACGTGTGTCCGGGGTCCACCGCCCTGTGTGCCCTGCTTGGCCTCTTCGCACGCCCAGAGTGACTGTGCACCTGGGACCACTGTTGGCTTATCCTGGCATGATCCGACTACACCAGCTTTGGACTCTGGTGGCCTCTGACTCCACCCCTCTTACCAGTCTGGGTGAATTGTTGTTGTCAGACTCCCACACAATTCAATTTTTTCTCTGTCTTGGTTGGGTTTTCTGGTTTTTTTTGGTTCTATATTTTTGTTGTCCTTAATCTTGGTTGAGAGAGGAGGCACAGCATGTCCAGCTATGCCTCCATCTTGGCCGGAAGTCCAAAGCTGTGATTTAGAATGGAAGGGAAGATAAAGCGCTTCTCAGATAAGGTCAAGTTAAAGGAGTTCAGCATCACCAAGCCTTTGTTATATGAAATGTGAAAGGGACTTACTTAAGAAAAGGAAGATAAAAAATAGGACAGTAAAAAGACAGCAAACTCACAGATATCAACAACCACACCTAAAACAAAAGCCAACTAAGGAGCAGGAACACAGAAATGGAGACCAGGAGCAGGAACACAGAAATGGAGATCACATGGAGGGTTTGCCACAGGGGATTGGGAGGAGGAGAGAGGAGGAAAAGGTACAGAGAATAAGTAGCATAGACAGTGGGTAGAAAATAGGGGGAGGGCAAGAATAGTGTGGGAAGAGTAGAAGCTAAAGAACTTATGATACATGGACATAAACTAAAGGGGGTGGGAGGGGGTGTGAAGGGTGGAGGGGAGTGATGGGGGAGAAATGGGACAACTGTAATAGCATAATCAATAAAATACAATTAAAAAATGCACAGAGTAGTTTCCTTACCCCTTTAATATCAGAGTGTTTAGACCATTGTGCATTCTGCCAACAGTTTGTGAAATGTTTTCATTCACTCCTTTATTCATTTAACACAGATTTATTAATATGTGCCAGGCATAGGAATAAGTAAGATAAAGGGCATGCATGCTATTCTTATTTGATTCAAACAATTTTGGTATTGTGGGTATTGAAAATATCTTCTTTTTATAAGATAGAGCATTCTAATTAGGAAGCAAATTAATTTATGTTGAGCCTCCTAACTTGGCAAAATTGGAAAGTAACAAATACAGTATAAAATGTGGGTGGGAGAAGTAAATGTGGGAGTATACTGATAGGTGATCTCAGGGCATGTCTATCATTGCTTATTGCGGATTTTCTTTCATTTTCCAAAAAACTATAATTTTAGTAACATCAAAACTCAAGGAGATGATTGAAGGTTATAAGGAAGTGTACCTGAGATTAACTTTCAAATGAGGTAAATAGGCAGATCCAGAAAATTTATAAGAAGAGTATTTGAGCAACACAATAATTAACGGATTATAAGCAATACATGATAACATTTGCAAAGACAGCAAATTATGGTTTATGTGGGCTTTTGAAATTAGTGATAAAACATATAATTACATGCAATTACCCTTTCAGACTCTTATTTCAACTTTTACATTCAATGCATTATACTAAAAATGTGAGGCTACACTTGACTGTATTTGTATAGTTGGTTTGATCCTGCAGTGAGAAGAGATTATGGTCCTAAAATAGCCTGCAGTGTGGAGGAGCTACCTAGGATTTAAGGGTGTTAGTTTGGAAAGCTGGGGTTAAACAGTAGAATTGTTACTTAGGGAAGGTTAACCTACTTCCAGTTTCTCAAAGACATTTTGTTGAGAGTAAGAGTGGAATTGGATTGAGGGTTGTTCGTAAATTGGCCTAAGAAGGGAACAGGGTTTGATATGCCAGCCTCTTTCTCCCAATCTCCATGTGAGATCAATACACCTTTGATTTAAAAACCATTCCCATCTCTTCTCAAAGCCAATTTGTCCACATTATTGATTTCCCATGTATTCTCTGGTTGGCTTCCTGAGACCCTGTCTTCTGCGAGTAGCCTTAATGTTTCTCCCTCTCTGCTAAGGTTAGCAGGGACTTCCAAGTCATTAAAGGCAATGAGCCTTCCTTGGTCTACATCCCCTTCTATCTTCAGGGAACATCTGGCTCAATTTCTTTTTCCTCAAAGCAGTCCCCCCTACTGGCATCCAAGGCACTACACTAATTTGACAATATCCCATTTCATTCTAGTTCCACAGCCACCATCCTGACTGGAGCCACCAAGAACCTTGGGTTATTGCCTCCTCTCTGCTTCCCTGTTTATCATTCTTGTTATAATTATAAACTTACAATGTAAATTGATCATATCATTCCCCACTTAAAACCTTTGATGGCTTGCCATTGCATTTAGAAGGAGATCTAAATCTCATCACCTGACCTACAAGCCCTACATCATCAGTCCTCTAACTCTCCAGCCTCTGCCCACTAACTGTCATTCATTCAGTTATTCTTTTACTTGTAAATTCTTTTACTCATTTAGCAATTATGTATTGAGAACTGTTCTGGGATCTGAGTGAACAGCACAGGCTAAAAGTATTGCCCTCCTTGAGCTTATATTCTATCAGTAACCAAGAGTGATAGGAAGATTTATAATACAATGCATTAAATGATGATAAGGGCAAAGGAGAAAAATAAGGCAAGGAAGGGTATGTGCATAGAAGCCTGAAAATATAGAGGGAGCAAGGAAGGAAGGTTTCAATGAGAAGCTGACATTTGAGTAAAGCCATACAGGTATCTGGGTGAAGACTCCATAGGAAAGAGCAAATGCAACATTTTAAAAGGACCCAAAATATTCTAGAAACAATTAGGAGGTCAGTATGAGTACCTCAGATAGCACGAATGAGGGAGTCACAGTGAGAAATGGGACAGAGGGAGGGGCCAGATCATGTAGGACCTTGTAGGCCATTGGAAGGACTTTGATTTTATTTACAATAAGATGAAAAGCCATGTGAAAATAATTTTTGGCATTGACTTCTTCATGTAAATTAAAGACTTTTGAAATTTAAGCATTCTTTGATTTCTGATGAGAGAATACATATTCTTTTATTCTTGTGATAATTGTTCATACTGCCAACATCCACGGAAGGAAAAATTATGTAAATTGCAACCCAACTAATAAAAGACATTTGATTTATCCAAGTGATTATGCAGTGAAAATGTGATTTATCATAGGTTATGAATCATGTTAACTGATTAATGTTACAAGATCCCTGTTATTGTTAAACATGTATTGAAGGAAAGGAAAGAATGGAGATTAGCAATGGCATCTATGGTATCTTCACATTTGGATACTTCAGAGACTTAGGGTTTTGACACTATCATTTGCTAGTCTGTTTTGCTAATATTTTCCTGCCAATGTTAAATTGCATGATGCATTTGTTATATATATATAATTATTTTATATATATATAATTTGTCTAACAAGGGACTTTATTTAATGTAAAAACTAGAAAAGTTAAACAAATTTTTCCTGATCAGAGAGGTGGCTATTTTCAATACCACCTGCCCTTCAGTTGGATACCTAATTTTACCATTTTTTAAAAGTCTGTCATGTTAACATCTGCTGTTCTTTGAAGTCCTTTCAAATAAAATTTAATTTCTACTACTTTTATTTTTTATTTATTTTTTTCTGGATATGAAGTAGATTTATTGTGGTGGTCATTTTGATATATATACATCAAATCATTATGTAGCAATACAAAAACTAATTCTACTACTTTTATAATTATTTTTATTCTATTGAGTCTACCATAAATTAAAAATATTTTAAAATATTTTGTGAGAATGATGCTAACCCTCTTTTCTCTTAAAAATATCATTATATAGATTTATGCTAAGGTTCTATGCACAAGTAATTGATGTTCTAGAAAGTAGAAAGTGGTAAAGGAGAAATTATCAAAGCAAGAATATGAAGCCCTCACTAAGAGCAAAAGGACCTAGGTCTTCAGGATGTGTATATACAATTTTCCAATAAAATGAATAGAAAAAATTCTGACTTAAGCATTTCATTGATTAAATAGAAGCTCCAGAAAAGTTTCTAGGGAGATAAAATGATCACTAAAAGAGGGAAGGGAATCACAAATCTTAACCACAAAACAAGATGTTATAGAACAATAAATTAGGGCTACTATGTTCTGAAGAAGTGGTGTTCAACCTTCAATTCTATACTCTCATGAACACAATGTCTTATAGAATATGAACAATATTAAGACATATAATTACTTAGAAAAATGGATGTACCTTGTGCTTATCCTCAGGAACTTGAGACTGTGATCCAGCAAAAATAAAGGAGTAAACACCTGGTAGGAGTGCTATGTGAAATATCTTGCCTTTTATATAGTCAGGGTTTTAAGGTATGTAGTTTATTTTTGTTGTTTTTATGTTAATTTTTTAATGTAAATTTAAAAAAATTGCTGTGGTTCAGAATAGTATCCTGGACTTCCTTATGCTGTACTGGGAATAGGTGAGACAGACTGGTCAGTGGGGAAATTCACACAAGCTCGGAAGGTATCCAATTGTTGACAGCCATGACTCCCCGAAACATGTCAGTCAATGAGGAAAGTGTAACAAGTTACACTAAAGGGGAGGGGCTCCTGTAGGAACTTTCCACATAAATGCCTAGTGAAAGTGAAGTGAGATCAACTCTATTCAAAACTAATATGAGAAGAAAACAGAAACTGAAAATCAACATGTTTTAGTTGATAGTTTCCCAGCAAAAATCACCCCTGGTGCGGAATAGAGCTGTGCCATAAATCCCTCCTGAATATGAATAATTAAAAAAAAACACTAAGAACAAAAATAGACCAACTCCCCCCTCCCCACCCTGCAGGAAGTGTCACTAGCGTTGACTGAATTCAGGAAAGAGATTGAAGTAAAAGATTGGACTATGTCAGAAATGGCTAATAAATTAAAATGGTCCCAAGGGAGAATATATTTGAATAAAAATTTAATAAAAGGCATTAAAGAAAGTCAGAAAAACAAACAAGATAATACAAATTAAAGGAATAAGTAAATTGGGTCAGAGAAAAGAATAGTTGAAATGAAAGAAATTTCTTGTATACTTTCTCTCTTTGATTATTATCTATTTCTGTATGAACCAATCACCTATTTACCTATTATTTACCTGCCTATATAACAATACCTTATAGCCATTATATTTTTGAATCATTTAAAAGTCCAATGCACGCACCAGGCCATTTACAGCTCTTAACACTTCCATATGTATTTCTCCCACCCAAGCACTAACCAGGCCCAGCCCTGCTTAGCTTCCCAGAGAAGATGAAATCGGGCACGTTCGGGGTGGTATAGACATCTGTATGTATTTCTTTTTTTTAAATTTAATATATATTTTTATTTTAATTGTTGTTCTTATACAGTTTTCTGTCTTCTACTCCCATCCCAGCCCACAGCCCCAGCCCTCCCCAGCTCCCTCCCATTTCCACCCCCCTAGCTTTTGTCCATGTGGATTTTATACTTGTTGCTCTAAACCCTTCTCCTTTTCCCTAGAAATTCCTATCCTTCTCCTCTCTTGTTCTCAATTTCAGTGTCTTTGGTTATAATATGCTTGTTTGTTTATTCTGTTAATTAGGTTCCTGTTAAAGGTGAGATCATATGGTATTTGTCTTTCACCTCCTGGCTTATTTCGCTTAGCATAATGCTTTCCAGTTCCATCCATGCTGTTGTGTAGGGTAGGAGCTCCTTTCTTTCTGCTGCATAGAATTCCATTGTGTAAATGTGCCATAGTTTCTTGATCCATTCATTTACTGATGGGCACCTAGGTTGCTTCCAACACTTGGCTATTGTAAATTGTGCTGCTATGAACATTGGGGTGCATAGGTTCTTTTGGATTGGTGTTTCAGGGTTCTTAGGATATAATCCTATCTGTGAAATTGCTGGGTCAAAAGGTAGGTCCATTTTTAGTTTTCTTAGAAAATTCCATACTGCTTTCCATAGTGGTTGTACCAGTCTGCAGTCCCACCAACAGTGCACTAGGGTCCCCTTTTCTCCACAACCTCTCCAACACTTGTTGTTTGTTGCTTTGTTTATGATGGCCATTCTGGCTGGTATGAAGTGGTATCTCATTGTGGTTTTAATTTGCATCTCTCTGATAGCTAGCGATATCGAGCATCTTCTCATGTGTTTCTGGATCTTCTATATGTCCTCCTTGGAGAAGTGTCTGTTCAAATCCTTTGTCCATTTCTTAATTGGGTTGCTTGTCTTCTTAGAGTGGAGTTGTGTAAGTTCTTTATATATTTTGGAGATTAAACCCTAGTCTGAGGTATCATTGGCAAATATGTTTTCTCATATAGTTGGTTCTCTTTTTGTTTTAATACTGTTTTCTTTAGCTGTGCAGAAGCCTTTTATTTTGATGAGATCCCATTTGTTTATTCTTTCCTTTTATGTCCCTTGCTTTAGGGGACATATCAGTAAAAATGTTGCTGCATGAAATGTCTGAGATTTTCCTGCCTGTGTTCTCCTCTAGGACTTTAATGGTGTCACGGCTTATATTTAAATCTTTTACCCACCTTGAATTTATTTTTGTGTATGGTGTAAGTTGGTGTTCAAGTTTCATTTTTTTGCATGTAGCTGTACAGTTCTCCCAACACCACTTGTTGAAGAGACTACTTTTACTCCATTTTATGTTGCTGCCTCCTTTGTCAAATGTTAATTGTGTATGTATTTCTGATGAATAAGGATCCTTGTTTGTATAACCATAGTAGAGTTATTAAATTCAGGAAATTTAACATCAAATAATACTGTTCCCTATTCTATAGGTCATATTCCCAGTATATCAATTATTCCAATAATATCTTCATAACTATATTTTTACAGAAAAGGATCCAGTTTAGGTTCAGATGCTGTATTTAATTGTCAGGTCTCTTCAGTGTCCTTTAATCAACCTTCCTTGGTCTTACGTGAAAAATACAGGCCAGATATTTTGTAGAATATCCTCCACTTTGGGTTTCTTTAGTTTTTCCTTGTGAATGAATTAGTGTTATGTATTTGGGGTCTGAATACTACATGTGATTTTGTCCTCAAGCAATTATGTCTGGGAGCACATATGCCTCTTTTTGTTGATGTTTTGCTTTTTTTGTTGAATAATTTGATTATGTTATCTATTTCCTTCAAAAGTTTATTTTATTTTGTAGTTAGCTAAAAGGTATGGGAAGATATTTGGAGGATATACAAATATCCTTCTTTTCTTCAAATCTTTTCTCCAATTTAAGTTTAGCATCCAGTCATGATCATTGCCTGGTATGCAGGATGCTCCAGCTCATCTGCTAGCTCTCCCATACTTTTCCAGGAAGGCTTGTTTCCCTGGAAAGGGAAACTTCCCTTGCTAATTTTCTATTTCTCACTTCTTCTGTAGTGAGAAACATGACTCACAGTAATATCTATGTATTTATTGATTTGCGTAGTCCTATGACACACACAACATTGTTTTAACTTGTTAATAGTGTCAAAGTTTTCCAGAGTGGTGGTGCCAATTAACACCTCCTCCAGCAGTGTGTGGTATTTCCAATTGTTTACATCCCCTCCAACACTTTAGGAACATCAATATTTTTTTATATTGAGTATTTTTTGATGTCCCAGTCTGTGTACAGTGATATATCATGGTGGTTTGAATTTTCATATGTGTGTTCTTGATGACTGATGAGGTTTTAACCTGTTCATATGTTTATTTGCCATTTTATATCCTTATTATTGGAAAAATGTATGTTTATTTTTTATTGCATGGCCTTGTCTTTTTATATAGCTTATATACACACACTCACATGTAAACACTCTAGATAAGAGTCATTTGTGGCATTTATTATATTTTGGGGAATATCTTCTCTCATTCACTTTGTTGCCTTAAGCTCATTAATATTTTCTCCTATATTGTGTTATAAAAGTTTTATTATTTTATCTTTACTATTTAGTTCTTTAAAACATGTAGAATGCTCATCTGCAATAGTATGGATGGACCTAGAGGGTACTATGCTAATTGAATAAGTCAGACAGAAAGACAAATACTGCATGATTTCACTTACATAAAGAACAAAACAAATGAATGAACAAAATAGAGACAGACTCATAGAAACAGAGAACACACTGATGGTTGCCAGAGGGGAGGGGGTTAGGGGGAAGGGTGAAAAAGGTGAAGGGATTAAGAAGTACCAGTTGGGCTCTCTGCTTCTCCTGTTTGACAGATAGCCACATCTTCCTGCGTAGTGCCAGCAGCAACCCTGAGGCATGATGATGAAGACTGGAATGAACGGATTTGGCCATTGGGTGCCTGGTCACCATGGCTGCTTTTAACTATGGCAAAGTGGATATTGTTGCCATCAATGACCCTTTTATTGACCTCACCTACATGGTCTGCATGTTCCAGTATGATTCTAGTCAAGGCAAGTTGAAAGGCACAGTTAAGGTCGAGAATGGGAAGCTTGTCATCAATGGGGAGTCTATCTCCATCTTCTAGGAGTGAGATCCCACTGACATCAAATGGGATGATACTGGTGCTGAATATGTTGTGGAGTCCACTGGCATCTTCACTACCATGGAGCAGGCTGGGGCTCACTTGAAGGGTGGAGCCAATAGGCTCATCATCTCTCCCCCTTCTGCAGGTACTCCATGTTTGTGATGGGTGTGAAGCATGAATATTATGACAACTCCCTCAAGATTGTCAGTAACGCCTCCGGCACCACTAACTGCTTTACCTCTCTAGCCAAGGTCATCCATGACAACTTTGTCATTGTGGAGGAACTCATGATCACACTCTGCCAACACTGCCACCCAGAATACCATGCGTGGCCCCTCTGAGAAGCTGTGGTATGATGGCTGAGGGGCTGCCCAGAACATCATTCCTGCTTCTACTGGTGCTGCCAAGGCCGTGGGCAAGTTCATCCCTGCGCTGAATGGAAAGTTTACTGGTATGACCTTCTGTGTCCTCACCCCAATGTGTTAGCTGTGGATCTGACCTGCCACCTGGAGAAATGTGCCAAATATGATGACACCAAGAAGGTAGTGAAGCAGGCATCAGAGGGCCCCCTCAAGGGCACTCTGGACTATAGTGAGGCCGAGTTGTTTCCTATGACTTTGACAGTGACACTCATTCCTCTCCCTTTGATGCTGGGGCAGGTATTGCCCTCAATGACCACTCTGTCAAGCTTATTTCCTGGTATGACAATGAATTTGGCTACAGCAACAGGGTGGTGGATGTTATGGTCCACGTGGCCTCCAAGGAGTAAGAGACCCTGGGCCACCAGCCCCAGTGAGAAGAAGAGAGACCCTCAGCTGCTGGGGAGTCCTTGAATCAATCCCCCAACATGTTGAGAATCTCCTGACCTCCAGTTTCCATCCCAGACCCCCTGAAGAAGGGGAGGGGCTTAGGGAGTTCTGCCTTGTCATGCACCATCAATAAAGTTCACTGTACTCAGCCAAAAAAAAAAAAAGGAAAAGGAGTACAAATTGATAGCTACAAAATAGTAGCAGGACGTAAAGTACAGCATAAGAAATATAGTCAATGATATTGTAATAACTATGTATAGTATCAGGTGGGTACTGGATATATCATGGGGAACACTTTGTGAAGTATATTATTGTTTAGCCACTATGCTGTACAGCTGAAGCTAATACAAAATAATATTAAATGTATGCTATAATTGAAAAATTAAAAATATACCTCTAGAATACTTTTGTGTTTTATATGAGGAAGCATTGAGAATAATTTTTCCACATTGAAATCCAAGTGATAGAGCATCTTTTATTGAAAGGACCATTCTGTACTGTACTTCACTGAATGTCATGTTTGTTAAAATCTTCATGTCCATATTTGTGTAGCTGTGCTTTTGAACTCTATTGTATTTAATTGGAATATTTTTCTCTTCTTGTGTCTTAATTATTGTCTTAATTATAATGTCTTAATACCTGGTAATGTGAATCCTTCAATTTTGTTTATTTTCAAAATTGTCTTAGATATTTGTGCATATATTAATTTAGAAGAAATTACTGTGTCTGTAATATTTTACCTTGATATTGATAGATATTGTCCACTGTTTATTTAAATATTTTATTTTTTCTCTCAATAATGTCTTTAATTTTCTGTAAAGTAGTGCACATATCCTGTTAGGGTAATCCCTAAGTATTATTGATGCCTTTATAACTATCATTTAAAAAACTAATTTTCTACTTCTTTCTGGTAGATAACATTGAAACTTTTTCATCTTGACTTTATTGAGCAATTTTGCTAGACTTATTTTAATCATTTTCCTGTGGAATATTTTTGGATATTCCACATAGACAGCTGTGCTGTCTGTGACTAACCACAGGTATATTTACTTTTCATTCCTTGTGCTTTCGTAGTTCAAAGCCAAGGACCTAAACTACCCTGTCGTAAAGAAGTGATGCTGGAAGGTACTTTGTCATGTTTCTGATCTTAGTAGGTAAGGCTTCAATAATTTACCTTTAAGCATGATGATTGCTGTAGGCATTTTGTAGACCCTCAACTTCAAACTGATGTCACATTCTTCTATTTCTAGTTGGATAACGTTTCTGTAATGATTTTTTTCAAGTGCTTTTCTGGCACCTGTTGAGAAGATCTTTTTTCCCTTCTAGTATGGTTCATTGTTTTCTTTTTCTTTTTCTGTCTTTTACTTTTGTTTTTTTTAATGTGGGAACAATATTGCATTTTTGGAATAAATTCAAATGATTGTGATATGTTGCTTTTTACATATTTATGTATTCTATTAAAATCAATTTTACAACTATTTCATGATAGATATTAGTCTGTAATTTACTTTTTTGCAATGTTCTTTTCATATTTTAATAAAAAATTTGGGCTGGCCTCATTAAACAAGAAGGGAAAGGGGCCCAGAATGTTGAGTTTACTTTTTTGGGTTTCATGTTTCTCTAGCAACTTGGTTCCTTGTGTTCTGGCTGCCTTGTAGCTCTCTGATATCTTCAACCTGACACTTTCTGTGTTTTATTCATCTTTTAAAGATTTTCTTGGTGAGAGGCTCATTTTGCTCCAGGCTGACCCATCTTAGTTGGAGGTGGAAACCTCTCCCTCATTTTTAACCCCATTTCTTACTCTTGTTATTTTTCACAAAGGGCTGATAGATCAAGAATTTTTTGGCTTGTGTGTTGCAAGTATTCATTAGAGAGTTTTAGACTGCTGTCTGCACTCACCTGCTCATGGTTGAATGGTTTAGGAATGAAGAAGAATACTTACTGAGACAAATGCTTCTGTCAACCTGACAATGCTCTTTTCAGACTGGGTGTCTATCAAAGCAAGTTCTGCATGGATCATTACCTGTTGGCTGCCCTATCCTCATCTTTTAAGATTTGTTTTAGATGATGCTAGTCTGCAGAGGTTTCTGTTTTCTGGTACATACAAGCTTTAGTTGTTTTAGAAAAGTTAAGAATCATGTTCTTCTTGGTTTCACTGATAAATAATGGTTAGTTTAATGTTGATAGACTCTCTTATATACATGCCCTGGAAGGATTTCATTAGGTAAAATCTGGATGGATGTTAAGGCAGGCAGCAAGAAACACACACACACACACACACACACACACACACTAATTATGAAATGTGAATCAAATTTAAAAAAATTAAGTTTTTTTCAGTTATAGTTTATACTTGATATTTTTCTGGCTGAAGTATTGTGTTTTCTATAGGTTTTCTTTGTTTGTGTTCTTCCTTAGAGTCCTGTGAACTTCTGTCTATGATAATGTGACTAACTGGACTGTATTAATTTGTGGAGGAGTTTTTCTCAACGTGTCAATTTAAACCTGTTCAGTTTATAAGACTTCTCTTATTTACTTGAATACCTCAATTACAAGCCAAATCTAAATTTTTGCATAGTATTTGGTGCATATTTTATGCAGATTAACTGCACCATTTATGTCAAAAGTTACATTCCAAATTTAAGATTCCTATTTTCCTGAATGGATATCTGTACTGGCCCTCTGTCCAAGTCCAGAGACCAGTATTCCTTAGGAAGAAGTTCAATGGCATAGAGGAAAGGACCTTGAGAATCAGGATATTTATGTTCTGGTCTTGGCCTGCCCTGGGGAAATGGCATCAGTATTGTGACTCTGTTACTTAATCTGTAAAATGAGGCAACTGAACTACAATTGTTTCTCAAGGTGTGTCTTTTAAAAAAATTTTTCATCCATGGTTTATATTCAATACTATTATGCACCTGTTTCAGGTGTACAGCAAAGTGGCCAGAAAACCATGTACTCTACAGAGCGGTCCCCCTCACTGCCCCAAGCACCCAGCTGGCCCCACATCCAGTTATTGACTACATTCCTCATGCTGTAATCCACATCTCTGTGGCTATTTTGCAAATGTAAGGTGTTTAAAGACCATCTTTGCAACCATGCTTCTGGAGTCAAGAAAGTTATAAAAGGCTGCAAAGTGCCTTGGTGTGTTTAAACTATAACTATTTTACAACTGTGGGGCTCTGAGAAGTCTGTTGGGCCAAACAACAATGACAGCAATAATAACGACAACAAACAATAGACAATGCAGTTTGCATCCCCCAAACGTTTGGACTACAAGCCCTGCTCTGAGAAATCTATTTACATTACATGGACCACCTGAAGGATACTTGATTCATGAGTGTAATGTCTTCTCCAGCTCTAACATGCTAAGTATATCCCTAGAAAGACCTGGATTTAATGAAATGCAACAATGGCACATATTTCAGGAGGTCGAGCTCCTTTGGATGAGACTGTGCAAACAGTGGGAAACCCTGAAATGTTCAGAGTGCACAGTGAGTATAGGAAGGCTAATGAGCCTCCTCCTGTTTTATTTATAAACACCATCAATAGCATCTTCTTTGACTATCAGGAAGGCTGCATTGATTTATGTATAATTTGCCCTTTCCAACTTTATTTTGATTCCTTGATTTGTTGAAGGTGTTGTCATGGCAAGTTTTGTGATATATTATATTGTCACTGTATTAAGTTTTTTTTAGGGTGCAGTGGCTCCATTTTTCATTTCTTAACTCTTTTCCTTTGAGCTCTCTCTAAATGCCTTGCTGGGCCTCAGAAATTAAAATGTCACTTTTATTCCTATTATTCTGATTCTAGTTTGAAGTACTTTATCAATTCACATTTACGTAACGCAAGTGTTTTAAAAGAATTAATCCTAATTTATTTTGTAGTTGAAGTCTGGTCAAATGGATTTTGGCAGTAAAACATTAGCTTTTATTTATTTTTTAAAATATGTAATCTTTATTACATATTTTTCCATTATCATTTAATCCCCTTATTCCCTCCTCCCCCCAGCAATCACCACTCTGTTGTCTTTGCCCATGAGTCCATTTTCTTTTTCACTCAATTCCTTCACTCCCTAACCTCCCCCCACCACTAGCTGTCATCTGTTCTCCATCTATGAGTCTGTCTCTGTGTTGTAAAGCATCAGCTTTTAAAGTCACTGATGTGGCTTCTAGGAAATGGCGCTGCGCAATTGATGTCTGCGCTCCCAAATACCTAGTCTGCTCAGTACATGGTAGAGAGATGAGAGGAGGCCTGAGTGTCCAGATACAGTGTTAGGAGCTAAATCATGTACCCCCAAATTCATGTATGGTATTGAAATCTTAGCCCCCACGACCTCAGAATGTGACTGTATTTGGAGATAATGGTCTTTAAAGGCGTCATTAAGCCAAATGAGGTCATTAGAGTAGGTCCTAATCCAAGATAAATAATTGGTGTCCTTACAAGAAGAGGGAAATAGGAAACAGGCAAGCACAGAGGGAAGACCCTTTGAAGAAACAGAAGCCAAAGAGAGAGGCCTCAGAAGAAACCAATCTGCCAATACCTAGATCTTGGACCTCCAGTCTCCAGACTTGTGGGAAAATAAATTTCTGTTTTTTAGGCCACCCTGTCTATGGTATTTATTATGGTAGTCCAAGGAAATGAAAACAGAGAGGTATCCCCAAAAGCAGAGTCCCACCAACTTCCCACTCATAGATGAGACATTGCCCTGTAACTGTGATCCTTTTTGCCAGGGAAACATTCAACTGACTTCTCAACTCTTATATTGATATGATAATGTTGGAAGCATCTTTAGTATGATTTCTAGAAGAATGATAAGTGAATAAGCATCTTTATAAAGAAATAGCATCCAGCCCTGGCTGGTGTGGCTCAGTGGTAGAGTGCTGGCCTGCAAATCGAAGTGTTGCTGGTTCAATTCTCAGTCAGGGCACATGCCTGGGTTGTGGGCCAGGTCCCCAGTAGGGGGAGTGCAAGAGGCAACCACACATTGATGTTTCTCTCCCTCTCTTTCTCCCTTCCCTCTCTTCTCTAAAAAAATAAAATCTTTAAAGAAAAAAGAAATGGCATCCAAATAAACTGATTTTTATTTTCACAGAAGCCATTCATGTCCACGGGAACAGTTCTTCTCATCACCTTTCTGACAAAGGAATAGCACAGAGACAAAATTGAAAAAATACTTCACGGTGTGAAGTAGCTTCGATTCAGCCATAGAGCTAAACTCTCACCTCAGCACTAAAATGAAACTGACTGTGAATGATTACAAAGGAAAATCTGTCATTGCTACAACAAAAGACAAGAACAGGCACACCTGAAACATATAATTTTATTAACCAATGTCACCTCAATAAATTCAATAATAATTAAAAAATTTTAATAAACCACAAAGCATAAGACTGAAAATGTAAAAAAGAAACTAGGTATTTCTTAGTTATTACTCTGTTCTAGCAAGTGGCTTATATACTTGGGCTCTTGAATGCTTTTCTGTGCCTTGTTAAATTTACTGCTTTTCTGGACTCTATAGGAGGTAAAATTACTTTAAAAAGATAAACTCTGGGTTATTCAGTGATAAACTCCTGTCCGTACTTTTGCCTTTTCTTCTAGCCCCATTGAATTTGCTCAGCAGATTAAAAAAATTACTATTCTTTTTCCTTTTGACTAAACATATTTAGTCTCTTATTTAAATTAACTTCACTCACATCTTTGTTTCAAAATTTAATTTGAACTTATTTTAAACCTTTAATTAACACAGAAGTCTTTGTTTTCCTTGATTGAATGTTGCAAAGCATTTGTCCATAATGTAGTTATGTACATAAATGTAGTTTTATCTAGAGCTTAGTCATTGGCCATCCTTATTTTTATTTCTGTATCTCCTCATCCAGGAGTAAAGAAAATGCAAAATATAATGTGATATCCAAACTACACAGGAAAACAAAATGCATATTTACAAGTGATAGTAGCTTATAGAACTGCTAGAGTTGGGCAAGCATTCTGCCTCTGAACCTTCTAGCAAGCCCAGTAAGAAAGCTCATTTATTACAAAGAGAATATTGTAAATAAAAAAAAATGTAAGAACAAAAAGAACCACATTAACTGTATAATCTTGGGTGGATTAGGAAATTACTTTATGCTTCAGTTTCCTCACAAGTTAACTGGGAATGATAGAAGTAACTTCTTTATAATATGAGTGAGGACCAAAAACCTCGCTGGAATTTATTTATGAAAATTGTGTATTCTTATATGTTTAAATTTCAGTCACCTTCAAAATACTCTCTATTTGATGCAATACACCTATCAAGATGTTTTTCCACTGCTCAAAACAGTTTTTTGAACTAGTCGATTTTGATGCCTTTTAGTGCTTCTGCTGTTTTTTTTTTTTCACCTCTCCCACATTGACAAAATGATTCCCTTTGAAGACTTTTTTCATCTGGGGAAAGAACAAAAAAAGTTGCTCAGGGTGCAATAGGGTGAATAAGCAGGGTGGGATATGGGGGTCATGGTGTTTTAGGTTAAAAACTGCTGAATGCTCAGCTTGGTGTGGGCAGGTGTGCTCATAAATTGCCCATCATGAAATGGGCAAACACATTGAAAAAGTCTTACAAAAATTCATCTGGCTGTTGTGGCTCAATGGATTGAATGCCGGCCTATGAACCAAAGGGTCACTGGTTTGATTCCCAGTCAGGGCACATGCCTGGGTTGCGGGCCAGGTCCTCGCACATTGATGTTTCTCTCCCTCTCTTTCTCCCTCCCTTCCCCTCTCTAAAAATAAATAAATAAAATCTTTAAAAAATTCTCTGAAGCTGAACGCAGCTTCTCAAAGCAATGCTAGTTGGTACACTGATACAGATGGGTTCCTAGAATACTCACCTAGCAGGGGAAGCCTGTACGACAAGGGGCCTGCCCTCCAAAAGGTAATTCTGGTTTGTTTTTTTTTTTGGTCCCCCCTCATAAGTATGTTATGAGAATTATGTCAAGTGTGTCAATATTAGTAAAGCATTTAGAACAGGGGCTGGCACTAAGTAAGCAGTATTTAATTGTTTTTAAAATAAAAGAAATAAAATAAATGCTAAGGCAATATCTCAAGGGGTGCAAAGTTTCACCCAGTACCTAATTTTAAAGGATATGTCTCACTGGGAGTTTCACTTTATCAGGACAGTGAGGGGCAAGGTAAATGTTCACTTATGACTTCTCTATTGCAAACACATTTGTGGGATTCATGGAATGTTATCTTGACTCATCCCTCAATAAGCACTGAGGACAGAACATTGAACTCAGGAAAAGCAATTTTGCAGCTGGCTAAGATAATGTTCTGAACACAAAGTGTTCTGATGATCAGGCTTTAGTTCTAGATTTTAGAGAAATGGATGGGCTCATTTCCTTCAAACAACCCTTCACCAATATCACTTCTCTTATCTGGACATTTTATAAGTTGTGCAGTGGGAGCATGGAGTTATAGTCTCTGCTAGGGCTTCACGTGAAAATACTGCATCCTGTGGATAAAGCCAGGGATTCAGTGTGGCATTTGCTGGTTGATAGCAGACACACCTGCTTTCATATTACCGACTATGCCACTGGCCGACTGTGACCTTGGGCAAGTTACTTCATGTCTTTGCCTTTTTGGTTTCACCATCTGCACGTCTGCAATCTCAAAATAGTACTTTGAGAATGAAGGAGATGTTGCAAGTGTAGCATTAGCACCATGAGTGATTTCATAGTTGGGAGTGATGGCAAGTGGGGACTCTCACTTTTTTAAAAAATTGAAACAAAATATATTTATTGATTTTAGTTAGAGTTGAAGGAAGAGAAAGAGAGAAACATCTATATGAGAGAGAAACATTGATCGGCTGCTTCCCACATGTGCCCGAACCTGGGATTGAACCCGCTACCTAGGTATGTGCCCTGATGGGGAATCAAACCCCCGGCTTTTGGTGTATGGGATGAAGCTCCAACCAACTGAGCCACACTGGCCAGGGCAGAACTCTGACTTTTGCTAGTATGACTGTGTTGAGTCTCAGGCTCCTCATTTGCTTTGCAGTGGGCATAGTGATAGCATCTTTCTTATAGGGTTGTTGCAGGGATTAAATACAAGGATTAAAATACATGTTAAGTGTTTAATAAAGCTTACCTGTTGTTATGCTTTATTCAATATTCAATTAAATACTGCAACAATATATTTTAATCCAATTAACACTTGGTAAAAATGGTATATTTTGGGGACAGATTTTAGAAAAGATTTTGAGCACTGTTTTCACACAGTGCAAATTATTCATGTAAAGTTTTATTGCTATAGAAGCAGCACTTGTGCATTGTACAGCATTAGAAAATGCCACACAAGCAAAAATACAAAATAAAAACATACATTTCCTATTGGGAGTAACAGTTTGTAAAGGATATGATTGTCTAATCATTATGCTGTACACCTGAAACTAATATGAAATAATATTGAATGTAAACTGTAATTGAAAAATAAAATTACAAACAACAAGAAATCCCCACACATTCCCTTGGTACAGAGATTACCACAGTAACACCCTAGAGGGTATCCATTTACAGTTTTTCTATGAATATATGTGAGCAATGATACTCGTATATACTATTTCTTTTGGGAGCAGTTTTGGGTTCACAGAAAACTTGAGAGGAAGATACAGAGATTTCCCTTATACCCCATCTCCCAACACATACATAGCCTCCCCCTCTATCTACATCCCCCCCAACACCAGAGTGTATACATTTGTTACAATTGATAAACCAACACTGACACATCATTATCATTCAAAGTCCGTAGATTACATTACCATTCTTTCTTGGTGTTGCACATGGTGTGGGTTTGGACAAATGTATAATGACATGCGTCCACCATGATAGTCTCGTACAGAGTATTTTCACTGCCCTAAAGGTCCTCTGTGATATATTTTTAACAATACAAGATTATACTGTACACATTGTCTCATCACTGCTTTTTCTGGTTGAATATTTTAGTCTTTACAGATCAATAAATTTTATCTCACTTAATACCTGAAACACAATACATTATTTTCAAGTGTCCCAGTTATGTTTTTTGTAGCTGGTTTGTCCAAAGTAGTCTCTAATCCAGAACTACACAGGTGCTTGTGTTTCAATAATTTTTATTGGTGTTTTGATTAATTCTGTTTTGTTCTAATTTATATGCAGTAAAATGCAAAGACCTCAAGTGCATAGTTCTGTGAGCTTTCACACATGTATAAAGAAGATGTAGAATATGTCATCTCCTCTAAAGTTTCTGTGTGCCCCATTTCAGCCCAGTGCTCCCTCAGACACAGTCACTCTTCCGACTATTACCATTATAAATTAGTTACGACTAATTTATAGTTAAACTAATTTAATTAGTTAAAGTTGTTTTTGAACTTTATATAAATGTAGTGATTTAGCATATTCTCCTAGGAGTCTGGCTTCTGTCACTAAACCTACTGTTTCTGAAGTTCATCTATGTTGTGCATACTAGTAGTTCATTCTTTTTACTGCTAGTAAAAGTGCATTGTGTCAATATACCATGTTGGGAACCGCCCTGCCTGGTTTCAGGAGCTGTAACCCCACCATGGCTAAGGCTGAGTGAGCGACCTTCAGACTGTGAGCCACTAAGGAGACAAAGCTTATCTCCCTGGCAGGAGTGCTGCTTCTGCTCCATCCATAACTGGCTCCCAATGCTTTGTGTGTTAGCCAATGACAGGTAAGATTCCCTCAAGGGAGGAGTTGCCTAAGACAGGCACGATCATGTGGGAGGCCCTCAAGGAAGGACTTGGGGGGCTACAGCAAAAGGGGGCAATGGACCCTCATCCCCCAGCTATCCTGATAGAGCCTGAGTCCTCAATCCTTCTGGGAGAAGTTTCCTTATCTCTTGACTTCCTGGCTCTGCTCCACTTAAGCCTGAAACAGTGACAGAGGGCGGTGCAGCACTGTGCTGGATAGGGCGGGCTCCCTGGGTGATTGGGTGCAAGAGAGAATTCATAAAATCTTATGAAACCTGCTTTGCTAAGAATGCTCTCAATTAAATGATAAGGGTCCGAGCAGGAAATGAGTTTGTCTCCCAAAGTTTCATGACTTTTAGCTGACAGACCCTGACTCAGATTAAGCCCTCAGAGTTCTTTACATGTTATCTATTGTTTGATCCTTGCCACCTGACAATGACTGATGAGCTTTACCTGTATCCCTGTGTAAAATGGACCTAATAAAAGCCATTGAGGAAGAGGTTCTTGGCCCTTCTCCTTTGAGAGATCGGCCACCTCTCCTCCCCAAGAAGGTCATGTCTTGGTAGACTTATTCTCATCCCTGGTGGCCGGGCGGGGTCCTGAGGGCAGAGCCCCCCCACAATACCATGTTTGTGTATCCAGTCTCTTCTTGTGGTGAGTTTAATAATGGTCCCCAAATTCTGTGACACTCCTACTACTGAGAAGTGAGGTCTGTGCCTCCATCCTTGGCTTTCATTTCGGTGGCGGCTTTGACAATAGAAACTGGCAGCTTCTGCTTCCTGTCTCTTGGGAAACAGACTCTTAGAACCCAGCCGCCATACCATGAGGAAGCCCATGCAGCACTGTGGAGAGGCCCCTGGGAAGAGGCCCAGACAGGAAGGGACTGCAGCCACCAGCGGTATTCAATTGTTTTAAATTTTTTCCCCCAGAAAAAATAATAACTTGATTTTTATTTTTTTTTGATAATTTGAATTCCATTTATTTTTAAGTTTACAGATTCCTCATAAAACCCCTCATCTCCTCACCTATTCAATTTCTTTTCCTTTCAATTACTTAACATATTAGAACAATTATTTTAAAGTGTTTGCAGATTTCAGTATCAGAGTCATTATTAGGTCAGCCTACATTGAATTTTTAAAAATTGATTATGGGTCAATTTATCTGCTTCTTTACATAAATTTTTATTGCATACTAGTCATTAAAGAATGGTGGAAAGTGAAATATGACACCTTTTCTTTCTTCTTTTCTTTTTTTTTCCCCCCAGAGGGTAAAGAACTTTTTTCTATCAGGCAGCCAATGCAGGGTCTGTACTTTTAGATTCCACTTACTTTGATTTGGGTCAGGGCTGGATTTAAGCTGCAGTTATTTGGGTTTATGTCTGATTTCAAATATGATTTAGGAGATCTTACTTTGTCTTTCAGCTCAACCCCTACTTTCTTTTTTAACTTTTATTTATTTTTATTTAAATATTTTATTTATTTATTTTTAGGGTGAGGGGAAGGGATGGTGAAAGAAAGGGACAGAAACATCAATGTATGGATGCCTCTCATGCGCCCCCTACTGGGGACCTGGCCCACAACCGAGGCATGTGCCCTGATTAGGAATCGAACTGGTGACCCTTTGGTTCGCAGGCTGGTGTTCAATCCACTGAGCTACGTCAGCCAGGGAAAACCCCACTTTCTTTACTACCATTGCTAAACCGAGGGACAAATAAATTCCTTTGATTTCAACTTGAAAGTGTTTCATTTCAGTAAGTTGTGATACACTTATGGATTCAAATTTTGAGGGCCCTGGGATCTGAGTACCACAAAATAGCCAAAATCTCTGTCTTTTAGCTTCTGTCCTCATAACTATTTCTTCCACTTTATCCAAAAAATTCCTAGAAAGTGGAGGGATGAGTTACGTTGGCCTGAACAACTGTTTTTGTATTTAGAGCTGTTACAGATTCTACTTTCTTTGCTGGCTCTCACTGTTAAATCTTGGCTGGTTTCTCCTCATCCTTCCCTCTTTTATCTAACTCAAGTTTTACCTTCCTCATATCCACAGTCAGATTGGAATTTGCTGCCAACTGTGAATGGAAGCATCTGCAGCTCTTGGCTGGTCTCTCTCTCTGGAATACAGCTTATTAAGGCTTCTTTGCATCCTCTGCGCTTTGATAGCTTTATAGAAAAGCGTTTTTTCCCTTAGTTGTTACCATGGGGAATGATGGTCATTTGTACCATCCTACATCCTAATCAGAAACAGAACTCCCCCAATAACTTTAAAGCATTTATTCTTTTCTGGTCATAAGCTTTGGGATCAGTTCTGTGATTTGTAAGGTTTGTTTGTATTATAGGATTCCTTTAAATATAAAGCAGACACTACAAGGGTATTGGTTATGCAATTGGAATTTCTGAACCACCAAATCTACCACTTATTAGTTCTGTGATTCTCTGCATGTTTTTCAGAAGGGAGAATATGATTGACAGTGAGATATCAACAGACACAGGCTAAGGACACAAATCCCTTTTAATGTAAGAAAAGGATGAAGGATTTACCTGCATGGTGATAGCTAAGGCAAGCTGGACACTCAGCAGTGTTCCTCCTTTTGGAGGGGCAATTTCATGGCAAAGAAGCCCTCCTTGGACAGGTTTTTCAGGAAACTCAGCTTGAGTCCAAGAAGAAGACCATTCTGCCCCTATGGCCTTTATGTTCCTGTGACTACCCAGAGAAGCACCTGTCATTCTACATCTGTGTTATGTCCTCGCTCACCTGCTGTTCTTGGGAATTCAGGCCAAAAAAAAAAAAAAAAAATCACCCTGTTGTTGTGCTGGGATGTTATGTCTAACTTTTATCCCTTTGGGTCCACTTTAGTCTTAGCATTCTTCTGGGAGCCTACACTGGTGTGTATAGAGTCACAGGTTGCTTCTGTCACTCCTGGGATATGATGATCCCACATAGAAATGGGCTTAAGGCCTTTCTTAAGTCCTGTCTTGAGAAATAAGTAAGACATTTACATCAGCATCTAATTGCATATGTTAAATATATACAGATTTTTGTGTATTAATTATACCTCATGAAGCTGCAAAAAACTCTTATCAGTATAAAGTTTCTCACAAGTAAAGTGGACTTAATAATAATAATAATAATAATAATACTTAACTCATTGCTAGTGATAGTAAAGATAACAGGTGTGAATTTGCTTGGAAAAATGAAGAGCACTAATCATATTGAGATGTAAGGAGATTTCATAGAATTTTTGGATTTGGATCTGACACAATCATTATGTTACCCATTTGCAGATACTATTATGTAAACAAAGATTTTAGATAATTGTATTAGTAAATTTGGCTATTTTAGGTTCTTAGACCTACGGGGCAGTTCTGTGTTCACAAGAAGACACTGAGTATAAGGGATGTAGGAACAGCTGGGAAGAGAGGCAAGGGAGTCATTTGATCTGGTCCAGATTTGGCCAAGGTCTTTGGTAAGGTCTTTTACTTTATATTTTAAGTAATTGGAAACTAGTGAACAATTTTAAGATAAGAGTTTTATATTCTCTAGCTTTTTTTCCTAAGACACATGTACTTTTCTCAGTTGTCATCTTCTCCCTCACCTATTCTTTCTGCATCTTTCAGCAAAAACATTTTCAAGTTATATTAACTGTGTTTAAATTATATTTAATATCGACAAATGTTTGATATTGCTATTTCTTGAGATTTGTATGCTTAGCCATGTATAACATATCTCTAAAAGTCATCATTTTGCAAAGTTGCATTGAAATGAATTTATTTTGAAAGATGTACAAATGGCCAATGGGTATATGAAAAGGGCTCAATGTCACTAATTGTCAGGGAAATGCAAATCAAAATCACAATGAGATTTATTACCTCACACCCATCAGGATGGCTATTAAAAAGAAAACACCCCAAAACAAAAGATATGAATTGAGAGCATATGGAAGAAAGGGAACCTTTGTGTACTGCTGGTGGGGATGTAATTTGGTACAGCCATTGTGAAAAATCATATGCAGTTCCTCCAAAAATTAAAATAGTACTACCATATGATCCAGCAGTTCCATTTTGGGTATATATCCAAAGAAATTAAATCACTATCTTGAATAGCTATCTGTACCCCCCATGTTCATTATTCATAGTGGCCAAGACACGGAAGCAACCTAAATGTCCATCAACAGATGGATGAATAAAGAAAATGTAATATATGCAAAGCTCTGTCCAGAAGGTACCCAGCCATGTAATATGAAAAATAGAGACATTTATTGAAGAAGATACAAGAAACATTGTACACAGGACAATGATGCCTCAGTCCCCCTCAAAGTAGGCACCTTGGGACCTCACACAGTTCTCCCAATTGCCATCAGCTGTCCTGTCATATTTTCCTGAATCTCATTGATGTTCTGAAATCTCTTCCCTTTCAAAGGTGATTTTAGTTTTGGGAAAAGCCACAAGTTGCTGGGCACAAAATCTGGGCTATAGGGGGGCTGAGTCACCTGGGTGATTTGATGCTTCGCTAAAAAACTCTGCACTAGACATGATACATGAGCGGGTACATTGTTGTGATAAAGCTTCCAATCACTAGTTACCCCTAGCTGTGGCCTTCTGAATCATCCAAATAGTTTCTGCAGAGGAATGTTCAAGCTTAACACAAAATTTGATGAAGATTCATTGCTTTACTCACTCAGTCATTTTGAATGCGATGACCACACAGTACACATGCTCACTCAATGGTGTTTACCACCCTCACTGACTAGTATAGTGAGTTGTCATTTTGCATGCATGTGCATTCCAGTCCATTCTCCTTGGCTGCCAGGTTACACTGATGTCATGCAAACTATTCTCTCTATATTAACAAAGGCTGGACTTTTTCTGTACAGACCTTTTATATATGAATATTACATATATGAAGATTATTCAGCTTTAAAAAGGAGATTTTGTTAATTGTGATTGTGCCAATATGGATGAAACTGGAGAACACTATACTAAGTGAAATAAACTAGGCACAGAAGGATAAATAGTATGTGTTACCACTTGCATGAGGAATATAAATCATGGCAGCAGTGAGTAGAATGGTGGTTGCCAGGGACTGGGGGAAACAAAGAGATATTAGTTAAAGAGAACAAAATTTCCATTATACAAGATGAGTAAGTCCTAGTGATCCACTGTACAGCACAGTGCCTATAGTTAACATTTCTGTATTGTATACTTAAAATTTCACTAAGAGGGTATACCTTAAGTGTTATCACACACACAAAAATAATAAATAAGGAGGGTGCAAGAAAACTTTAAGAAGTGATGGATATATTTATGGCACAGATTGTGGTGATGGTTTCATGGCTGTATACTTATCTCCAGACTCATCAAATTGGATACATTAAATATGTATAGCTTTTGGTATGTCAATCAGATGGCAATAAAGTGGTTAAAAATGCATTTACTTTGCAATCTACTTTGTAGCATTACCATGACAACCACCTGTGGAAGTATTTCAAGAGCTCCAGCTTCTAATAAATTAAATACTGACATGTATACTGAGATAAATTCAGTTACCGGAAACAGTATTTTGACTCACATATAGGAATACCTGCTTCTATAGAGTGGCCATTGTTAGATGTGGTCAGTTTTTAGGTTGGTCCCTCTCTTCCAGGATGTTACAGTCTATCAGAGCCTCCTGTGAGACATAACCAGTGTGAGTCACAAGGAGTCAGGGTCTGTTAAATTTTGCCGCAAACGGAACCCAGGATAGCTTCGTTCTTTTGCAAATATATCTTAAAGCCAAAATTGTACAGTGCAAAATTTAATGGGTAAGAAAGACTTTATTCAAAATTGTTGTAACAGGGCAGAGAGGTCAGAACTAAAGCCTGAACTTAACTCTGCAGAAGGGGTGGGAGAGTTTTTAAAAGCTGGAGTATGGAGGGATCATAGGCTATCTGTTTGCTAATTGGCCTTATCCAAAGGAAAAGGAAACTTTCTCTTAGTTCCATGACAGAGGGTAGTTTCATAAGTTGAAGCCAAGTGCCCACAGAAGTTAGCTTTCTACCTTCCCAGAAACACGGGGAGACAGGGGTGCTTTCTCCCTTGATGTTAACATTTCAAAGAGATGGCTCCCAGCTCGTTGATGAAGACCTACCTGGGTTATTAACAACCCTCCCCCCCGCCCCACAACAAGAGACCTTTAACAGGATCTACATATCAAAGCGGTAGAGAAAGAATTTATCGGTTTGCTAAAGAAAATCCCCTGTGGAAGGGAAGGTCAGGGCCTAGGGTCAGGAAGAAACCTCTCTGAAGTTTAATCAAGCTGAGATGAACCGTAAGGCACTCTTGGTCATTTGCATGCTGGAAAGTTTTATGTAAACCATATTGTGGTCACATTTTATGTTAATTCAACAATAAGATGATAACAAAATGGTAGTTGATAGAACTTTACAGTTTGCAAAGTTTTTCTCATGTCATTTCTTATTATTTTCAGTCACCCTATGAATAGAATATAATTGTTATACTTAATTAGAAACTTGATTCTTAGAAATGTTGAGTGAATTACCAGAATCATATAGCTGGTGAGTAGTAGAGGAGGTGTGTCAAGGTATCTGACTCTTGTGTCTTTTCTAAAATGTATTTCTTATTTTAGGGGACTCTGTGATAAATTCTTCAGAAAAACAAAGAAAAACAATTGCTCTAACGTTTTTTTCCTTCAAGATTCCTGTGTTTTGTTTCTTTAAAATTTATTAATATATTGAATAGTGGATAAGCGATATCTTCCATAACTTTGGAAGATAAATGGAGGGGCAAGTCAATTCCCCGTTAAAAATGATTTTAACGAATCTATAAAAGCATTATGTAGAAAAGATAACTAACAAAATTCAATTTTTGCTTGCTATAAATATCCAAAATCTCAATTATTTCTTTGTATGCTCATTAAACATATTTCCTCGTGTTTTTAAAATTTCTTGCTCAAAACCTCCTATGGAAAATGCTCTAAAGATTTAGCATGAATGAAAGAGGACAGGGACTTTCAGTTCATGTGTGAGTTTTAATTTCATGAGCTATTTAACAGCTTCTGAATAGAATATCTCTGTAGCTAGAATGAAATACAAAGGTTTTTCTTTGCCGTGGTTTCAGCTTAATTTGAAAATGGTTTGGATGACAGAGAAAAGGGCTTGACTAAACACTACTGCACAGATCCTCTTGACAGGTTTGCACCCGTTGTCGTCGGAGGGCCTTCCTGCTCACCAGCAGTCAGGTCACCGCCTATGCAGCACTGTGATGGTGTCTGCATGTGTCGAGCATGTTCTCAATTGAGATTTTCTACCAATCCCTATGCCTCCTCCTCTTCATTCTTCTGTTTTGAAATCTATTGCAGTTTTGATTTCCTGCCATGGGAATGGCTTATCTTTTATGACTGTGCAGATGAGTGCTTTTGTTTGGAGAAACGACGACATTCCTGTCTGCCTCCAGATAATAGCTTAGAAGCGCTATTCATCGAGTTGCTTAACTATGTCAATAGTTCGGGACACTACAACACTACATCCATTTTTCAGGATCTGACAGTGTTTTTAATTCCTACAATATAGGTCATAATGTTATTGAGGCAAACAGCTCAGCCAAGTTTTGCATTTGGGTACAGAAGAAGATGGCAGCTATAATCACAAAGGCTGGTTGAAAGGGAGGTTGGGGCAGGCACAGGGTATGTAGTGTTGTAGTCTGATTACACGATGGTGCTAACAATGTAGAGCTGAAAGTGATCATCTAGTGACTCCGTTGCAGTGGTTCTCAACTGGGGCCATTCCTCTCTCTCTCCCCAGGACATTTCACAGTGACATTTTGATTATCACAACTGGAGGGGGCATGTTGACATTTAGCTGGTAGAGGCCATGAATGCTGCAAAAAACATCCCTTCCATACAGAAGAAAGCCCCCCAAGCAGATACTTATCCAGTTCAAAATGTTGGTGCCAAGGTTGAGGAACCTTGAATATTAGCTTTATTTTAATACTAACATTTCTTAACACTATTATGAGTAGTACTCTTAATAGTACTTTTCAGTATCTGATATTTTTGTTATTTATTTATTTTTCCATGTGTGTTTCTCCACTTTGCCTGTGTTGGTCATCTCCATGTTTTTGTTACATTGCTCAATGCTCAATAAATTTTCTTTACCAGGTAAATTACTTTATTCATTAAGTTTTTTTCCTCTGAGGTTTTATTTTATTGCATGTTTGAAACAAATTCCTTTCTTTATTTTGCTTTACTCTCTGTGTTGGTTTCTATGCGTTAGATAAAAGAGCCACCTATCCAGTACTTTTTAAAAAAATATATTTTATTGATTATGTTATTACAGTTGTCCCATTTCCCCCCTTCATTCCCCTCCACTCTGCACCACCCCTCCCACCCACATTCCCCCCCTTTAGTTCATGTTCACGTGCCATAAGTTCTTTAGCTTCTACTTTTCCCACACTATTCTTGCTTTCCCCTGTCTATTTTCTACCCACTGTTTATGCTACTTATTCTCTGTACCTTTTCCTCCCTCTCCTCCTCCCACTCCCCTGTTGCTAACGCTCCATGTGCTCTCTATTTTTGTGGTTCTGTTGCTGCTCTAGCTGTTTGCTTAGTTTGCTTTTGTTTTAGGTGTGGTTGTTAATATCTGTGAGTTTGCTGTCTTTTTACTGTTCATATTTTTTATCTTCTTTTTCTTAGATAAATCCCTCTAACATTTCCTATAATCAGGGCTTGGTGATGCTGAACTCCTTTAACTTGACCTTATCTGAGAAGCATTTTATCTGCCCTTCCATTCTAAATGACAGCTTTGCTGGATAGAGCAATCTTGGATATAGGTCCTTGCCTTTCATGACTCAGAATACGTCTTTCCAGCCCCTTCTTGCCTGTAAGGTCTCTTTTGAGAAGTCAGCTGACAGTCTGATGGGAATTCCTTTGTAGGTGACTGTCCCCTTATCTCTAGCTGCTTCTAGAATTCTCTCCTTCATTTCAATCTTGGCTAATGTAATTATGATGTGCCTTGGTGTGTTCCTCCTCGGGTCCAACTTCTTTGGGACTCTCTGAGCTTCCTGGACTTCCTGGAAGACTATTTCCTTTGCCAGATTGGGGAAGTTCTCCTTTATTATTTGTTCAAATAAGTTTTCCACTTGTTGCTCTTCCTCTTCCCCTTCCGGTACCCCTATAATTCGGATGTTGGGATGTTTAAAGATGTCCTGGAGGTTCCTAAGCCTCTCCTCATTTTTTTGAATTCTTGTTTCTTCATTCTGTTCTGTTTGGTTGTTTCTTTCTTCTTTCTGGTCCACTCCATTGATTTGATTCCCAGTTTTCTTCCCATCACTATTGGTTCCCTGTGCATTTTCCTTCATTTCACTTAGCGTACGTAGCCTTCATTTTTCATCCAATTTGTGACCAAAATCAACCAATTCTGTGAGCATCCCGATCATCAGTGCTTTGAACTATGCATCTGATAGGTTGGCTATCTCTTGGTCACTTAAAAGTATTGGCTCTGGTGCTTCGATTTGTTCTTTTGTTTGAGCCATTTTTTTTTTTTTTTTTTTTGGTCTAGTTGTGGCTATTACGTATGAAGGGCGGAGCCTTAGGTGTTCACCAGGGAGGGCAACCCAGTTGCAGAGTTGTAATGCTGTATGTGGGGGCGGGGTCTGAGAGGGAACAATAGCAATTGCTCTGCTCTCTCTGGGATTTCAGTCCCCTCTGTGAGCCTGGGATTCTCTCCCAGCACCTCAGCCTCCACAAGCGTTTTCAATCTGTGCTTTTAGGCTTTATTTCCTGGCACTGGGTCCCTGGATTGCGCAGTCTGTCTCACTGCCCATTTTTACCTGGTTTATCTGTACACGAACATGTGACCTTGGTCAGCCACCTTGCGCACCTTCCTGGGTCTGCTCGTTGCCTTGCTGCGCCCAGGGTCTGCTAACTGCCACCTGCGGGCCTGGGGTGTGCCAACCTCCACCTGTGCATCTGGGACCACTAGCCACTGCTTTTTCCTGTTGTGATCTCTGTCCGCAGGCCTCCGACTCAACCGTTCTTACTGGTCTGGGTGAATCGTCAGACGTCCGTACAATTCAATTTTCCATCTGTTCAGGTCTTTTTTTGTTTCTAAATTTTTGTTGTCCTTAATTTTGGTTGTGAGAGTAGGTACAGCGAATCCATCTACGCCTCCATCTCAGCTGGAAGTCCCCCCTATCCAATTCTTGAAGGAGTGGCCTGGTGCAGGAGATGAACTTTACTGTTTAACCCTGCCCTAGTTCTTGGCTGTCTCTCAAACCTCCATGATTCTAAGAAGGGCCTGTTTTATTTTTAATGTCTTCCAGTAGTTGAGGGCGTGCCAAGCCCTGTCAGTGTCCCAAAGGCGGGGCTCTCAGCCAGCACCCTAGATTCAGGGTGACTGGAAGCCAGAGCCTCAGGTGGCGGTTTTTAAAGCATGCAAACATATGCAGTCCTATGGAGCTGCGAATATAAGCCCCACTGGCAGCCAGAGCCAGGTGACACAGAGGTGGTCCCTAGCAGCAGCCACAAAACCCCAACGACACAGTTAACAGGGACACAGGACATAAAACCTTGCCAGGAGATGCAAAACCAGCACCAGACGTAAAACCGAGGCACCAGTCGTAAAACCGAGGCACCAGACGTAAAACCAGCACCAGACGTAAAACCAGCACCAGACGTAAAACCCGCCCAGCAGACGTGCACTAGAACTCCGCTCCAGGCGAGGCTAGCATCTGAAGAGAGCGTGACGGTGTTCCGGCCAGTCTCCGTGGTGACGAGAACCCTGCCAGGCTCCCAGAGGGGTGTCAAATCGGACTCCTGCCCTGCAGACCCACGCTCCAAGCCGAGCCAAGGAGCCTCCTCCTCACGAAGTCCGGAGACCCTGGATCGCTTCCTCTCCGGGCGCCGGCGCGGTGAGTCCGAGGGCGCGCGAGGGCTTTAAGGTTGTTTTCTCAGATGGTTAGTCTTGTAGGTCTCAGAGAAGTGAGCCTCGTTGGTTTTCAAAGTTAGATATAATGGGGGCTGGTCTCAGGTGGGTTTCCAAGTCCTCTCACCCTGGAGAAGCCCTGGCTTCTGAGTTGCCTCCCAAGTGTGGGTGGCTGCGCCTCGCCTCCCGGGGTTTATGGTGGCCTTGCATCCCAGCGTCCCGAACCCGCTTCACTGGAGGCGTCAGAGTCTCAGGCAGTTTTCAGGCCCCCCCCCCCCCCCCCTCCGCAGAGGGAGTTGTTCCTTAATAGCTGTAGTTTAAGTGTGTTCCTGGGAGGAGGTGGTTCTCTGCGGTTTTCAACTGGAGCCGCCCCAGTAACATTTTCTTGAGCATGATATATTCCACCACTGTTGGATCTCTTAACAGGGGAGGAAACTGAGGCCAGAAGTGGGCCAAAAGATTAGCGTACACCTTGGTAGCAATTAGTTTCACGTTACTGGTGTCTTGATTTACAAGTCAGTTTCCCATCTTGCTGGTGTTTTGAATCACTTTAAGCAGGGCAGTTTCATCCACTGGTTTGTTTTGAAACATAGCCATCAAGAGAAAGAGGCATCATCTCTTCTGTGTTCTTAATATTTCAGGAGACACTCATATTTCTTGAAAATGTTTTTTATTAAAGTATAGTTGACACACTACATTATATTTATTAGTTTTAGATGTACAATACAGCGATTCACCATTTATATATCTTAGGATGTGATCCCCATGATAAGTTTAGTAGCCATCTGTCACATACAAAGTTATTATGATATTATTGACTATGTTCTCTGTGCTGTACATTACCCCAGTGACTTATTTATTTTATAACCGGAAGTTTGTGCCTCTTAATCTCTTTCACCTTTTCCACCCACCCTCCATTTCCCTGTCTTTGGGCAACCATCACTTTGCTCTTTTGTTTGTTTTGTTTTTTAAGAGCCACATATAAATGAAATCATACAGAATTTGTCTTTGGCTCATTTCACTTAGCACAATACCTTTTAGGTTGAGAGACCATCATGTTTTTTTAGTAATATTTTCCTGATAGCATTAAATTAGATGCCTGGTACAAAAGGACTATACGTACTTCTCCAGTTTATTTCTCTGGAACATTTTATATTCTTTTAGTGGTGATAGAAAAAAAAATCAAGAAAAATTAAGATTTCATAACAACTATAGAGTATGCAAATATTCTCATAAACTTTAGATCAATTTCTCTAAGAAATTTATAAAAATTTTATGTATCTTTTTATGTGTCTGGTTTATATATTCTACAATTCCTTCTGTCTTTCACTTTAGGCATTATCTATGCTACTAAATTTCAGTTTGACTTTGACTTTTGGTGACTATAATTGATGGTGAATTCCTGGGATCTCACTAATGTCAACCTTCATTACAGCTCCTAGAAAGCACTTTTTTTCCTTTCCCATGTGATGTATGTAATCAGAAGGGGTTGGTAGTTAGCCAGCAATGGGCTACTCTTTCAGAATCAGCTAGTAAGGCGCAGCGTAGCATCTTCACTGTGGAATCAGCCAGTAAGATGCAATTTAGTAATTTCTATAAACAGCAGAAATACCATGGGATCTAACTACCATTTTGGGTTAAACTTTTTTGTTTTAATTTACACATATATTTTATATTAAAAATTTTTAGTGTTTTGTGAGTTATAAAGCATTTTCATTCTTAATATTTTTTGAGCCATTTTTAGGTATGTAGTGAAATATACTCCTACTGCAGTATGATTTCTTCTATATCATATTACTTTATTTCTGAATAGCCCCAAGTAGACTGTAAGCTTTTGTAAGGCTGGAAGGACATTTTATACCTCTTTGCATCACATAAGTGCCCTAAGCAGAAAAAAGGAAATGTTTTTGTTGATTTATCCGTTGTGAAAATTTAATACAAGGGAACCGAAAATACCTAAATGACATGCTTATTTGACAAACTCTTTTAGGATGAGCAAATTGTAAACTTTAAGGAGCTCAGTTAATTAATTCCCAATGTGTGTTTAAAGATGTGAAATCCCGAGAGATGTGAAAAACAAGTCTCTCTATGTCTGGTTAAAATTTAGCTTTTTTTATTGCCTGAAACCTGGTCTGTTCCTTATAATGTTGAAGGTCACCTACAGAGAAATTAGCATATTATTTACAAATATAAAGAAATGCAAGAATTGGCTGCCATGTAGACTCTCTAGGAATAACTTTATTATTATTTAAATTGTATAAGAACATATAAATATATGAAGAGACAATGTATCTGGAAAACTTGAGCAAAGGACCAATGCTGTTAGTTTTTTTATTATCATATAGCATTTTTGAATAGATAAAATTTTTAGCCACTTAAAGTATTTCACATCTGAGAATTGGTACAGTGTTGAATAAGATGGAATAAGATGCCATGGATCTGAGTCCTAACTCTGATATTACTGTAAATATTTGTCTCAATCTCTGCAACTTAATGCTAATTATATGTTTCATACGATATTTAGAAAAATTAAATGAGATTATATGACTACACTTTGTCCATTGATAGGCATTACAAAATATTAACTATTATTCATTGGAAGTTTGTGGAATGGTCAACCATGTTTTACATAACAAATCACCTCAAAACTTAGTGGTATGAAAAACTCATCTTTTTATTAGCACTTTCATGGCTCAGGCATTTGGAAGTGACTTGACTAGGTAGCTGTTGTGCAGTTGTGATCAGATGTTGAGTGTGCTGTAGTCATGTACAGGCTTGCTGGTTGGATGTTCAAGATGGTTCACTCCCATCACTGGGAGTTGAAGCTGGTGGTAAGATAGGCCCATAGCTGGGGCTGTGGTAAGAGCTTATTTATACACCTTCTCTAGCATGGTGATCCTAGGGTAGTCATTTATAAATAAAGACTGAATTCTCCTAGAATGTGTATTCCAAGAGAACCAGATGGAAGCTTCATTATCTTTCCTTGCCTAGCTTTGGAAGTCATGCAGCATCACTTTCCCTGCATCCCATTGGTTATAAGCAAGTCACTTATATTTAAGGAGTGGGGATAGACTCCTATTTTTCTGTGGGAGGACTATCAGTTATATCAAAAACTTGTTTTTGCTATCAAAAAATTCAGGGTAGAGAGAGAAATTAAAGTAGCATGTTTTAGAAAATGACTTAGAATATATGTTTACAAATCCTTTTAAGAATATTTTCCTGTTCTTAATTATATTCTGTACTGACATCATTGTTTTAGTCGCTTGGTGACAGTGGGAGTGGGGGGTGGGTCCCAATTTTTATAGAGATCATTCTGGCTCTCTATGAAAGTTTTCTATGTTCTGTTTATTGAGGGGATGACCTGTCCCTGAATATCTTCTTTATCACTTACAGGATGCACAATTTCTTTCTGTAGAGTTGCATTTGATTCATTTATTTGAAATTCTGTGGCTTTGCCATCTTCAGGAATTCTCTAATCAATAGGCAAACAGTCCTAACCCTTGGGCAGTTTAATAACCTTATGACTTGATCTACTATTAGCATGTATCTCTTTCATAGGCTATTTATCTTGGCAGATGATTAGGTTTTATTCAGGTATCCCAGGTGGGGATTTTCCTAGCCTGCTTTGTGGCAACCCTTCAGGTACCTCACTTAAATCTTCTGTCTGGAGCTCCTGTAAGTTGACTGCCAGGTGCTGCTTACTCTTCCAGAGAAGGATTAGTTTATTTCCATCCACAAGTGCTTTGTCATGTAGAAGGATTGGCAGGGAAAATTACTGGTGGTACAATTGCCCGCCCCCCCTCTGGTAAAGCCAAATCTCCCTCTATGTGGTCCAGTGGGTGTATTTTGAATAGGCTGCCTGCCAAGGAGAGAGCTCTGCTGTTAACATTGTTCCCAGCAGAAGCAAATCTTTTTTGTAAGAGTCTCAGAATTTCCAGACTTGGGTTAAGGAACTTGAAGAAAGTGATGGTTCTTGGGAGAAAGATGTCAAAGTGTGCATTTCATAGAGGGCCCAGGAGAATACAGCTAGCATGTCTTCTAGTGACATGACATACGAGGAATAATATATTTGTGATTGTTGTTTTTATTATTGTGGTATTAAATCCATTTCCTTTAGTCAGCCCCTTTGTTAGAGCTTTTCAAATTCTTGAGAACCCCTTCCACTGGGACCCATGTGGCAGTTGGTTCTCATGGCACCTTGGAAACCACACATCTACTACCATGAACTGGCTGGGAAAATTTCTACAATATTAGGAGGGAGAGATTTCATAATGTAGATGCTGTCATAAAACAGTGCATACTGTTGGTTGCCTTATATTGTTTACCAAAAATGTTCACAATGACCACTCTTTCACATTACTTCTGACTATGGTGAAAAGTTAGTTACTATGGCAGAAAAGGTTCAGGCATAAGACAATATCTGGTTTAACTTCAGATTCTTCTAATTCTTGGATGTGGGATCTAGGACAATTCATGAAACATCTCTGAGACTTGGTGTCCTAAACTCTAAGTTGGAGTTGATGTATTAATGATTTACAGAGTCATTGTCAGCATTCAGTGATACACAGTTGTCTGTGGTAAAATGGGTGCTGGTGAATCAACCAGCCATATGATCACATGATCCCAGATTATGTCAGAGAGTAAGGTGTGGTTGAGAATGATCATCATTATCTGACTCAGTGGAAATGTGAATTTAAATCTTGGTTGTTTAGACTAAATGAAATCAACAGTGTCACTTTTTAAACATCAAAATAATCAATCTGAGAATAATTTGTATTTCTTATTGGATTAGTAAGAGGTGGTTAGGAGGAAGGAAATTACTGTAGGTATTTCAAACTGGAAGGGATTTAATACAGGGGATTAGAGCTTCCAAAATAAATGGATGGTCCGGGGGAAAAAATGTCTTTAGGAAGTTCAAAAATTTCAAGATACTTCTCCCAATGAATCCATTTGCCTCTATCCCTGAAGTGGGTGACATGCAGAAGGACATTCTGAAAGCCTTGGCACATTGCCACATCTGCCATTTACTGAAACCCTCGCTCTGTCCACCATTGCTTCATGAGAATTATTGGCTGTTTATTTTCACCTTCCAAATCTCTGTGAACACCCCTCAGTTGGGTTCAAAGGGCAAAGAGGTTGACAAACATTCTCTGGAAGGATTTTGTATATGGATTAGTATCTGTTTGAAAATAACCGTAAACTTGAGCATGCCATATTATAGATATTTTTCTAAAAAACTGTCCTTTGCACCATGAAGTACAGCCTTTAAAAGAATTCAACAGGAAAATCGTATTGATTCAAAAAACATAGGTTGATACAAATTCAATTTTGACTCTCCAAATGACTGCTTTGTAGTTGATATTGAGCTGCTATCCAGAGCTTGGCTCCAGCTGAGGTTGCTGTGGAAGCACAATGTGCTCCCAGGGCCAAGCTGCTGGTCTCTTCTGAAGGGTGGATACTTTGGATCTATAGCTGTTGGGCTCCGCTTTTACAGAAAAATTGTTAGGCAATCAGCTTTGAGCTAATAACTCAAATCCAGCAGGCTTGTGAACTGCTTGCTTCTCAATCCTTGTTGGTGGTTTGTTTGGAGTGAGAACAATTCATTAAAAAAATTCTGCCACTTCAGATCATTTTTCCACTAAGGAAGTGCTCCCTGTATGGGGAACCAGGGAGGTAAGGCATGGAATGGATACTCTCTTTTTAACTTTGATGAAAAAGATTTTCTTATGTAACTTGTAATAAGCTTTGGGGATTAAAAAGATGAATGCTTTATGGATAGGAGCCCTTTGTGGAAAATTCTGTGCCCATGTTTAGACAAAGTGCCCTCCTTTTTAAGCAACTCAGAGTGTTTATTAAGAGTACATTCCAGCTGTGCTGATCCTTGCATCTGCTCCCTTACATATAATGACCAGATATAGACTCCATTGTGTTTTGCCTGATCCTCTGAGGACACTGTCCCTGTTTCCGTTTCCCGATTTCCTATTACTGCATATCCATAGTTTATTGATTATCCTTGGATTGCCCTGAAAGTGCCCCCAAACTATAGGACACAGACATTTGTCATTGGGAAACTAGCCCCTTATAATTGGCTGAAAGTAGAGATTGTAAATGAAGTTTTGAACCACTAGAAAGATGTGGAGCCCTTTTGGATATTTGCCTTGTTTTAAGACATCTGAACCAATCTTTAAAACTCTATTAATCAGCAGTTCTTTTCATATCAGCCCTGACTGCTGACCCTGAGTTGGCAGTAGATGTTAAGTCCTTCTGTGAAAGTGATTTAGCATTACTTCTGCATGGATAAAGACCCAGAATCATGGGTAAAGACAAAGAAATGGAAATGTGATGGCTCTCTCACAAAGCAGAAATAGAATCATTAAAAATTTTAGTGGTAGATGATGTTTTATGTGTATCTATTTCTAGTCCTATGTGGAACAGAGGCAGCTGGAGCTCTAGAAAGAGTAGATGGTTTTTCCCTCGTGTGTGTGTGTGTGTGTGTAGCATTTATAGATATTTTTCATAGACTTTTACATTAAAGAAAATAAATTTGAAATAATACTATAACATATATTTTGCTTTCCTTTGAGGGTTTATTGGGCAGTTACTATATTTTTAAAGTAATCTATATATTTTTAATATGACAATTCAGTTTTTGGGCTCATGTGAACTTCATAAGATCACATTTAACAAAAGGTGTCCACTTGCCTTCAGTGTCCATAGAAGAAATAAACTAAAACATCAGCTAATAGGGTAGTTGTGATACATATAAGGTATTGAGTGCTTGCTGGTAAGAGTGGTATTGAGGAAGAAACAGGAAAAAGGAATAAACAGTCTTTACTCTCCCTCATTCTTGCTCAAAAAGCATTGTATTTTCACCTTTATTCAGCTTCCCTGCACTTGCGTACACGTTTGCTTTCCCTACTACTTATAATATCTTTGAAGGAAGACTTAATTCATCTTCTTTTCCCCCCTCAAAGCACCTAGTAGTGCTCATTGAAACCATTTCAATAATTTAGGAGCAGAAGGGACTTAATGATTTGCTATACTTAAGCTCAAGTAATGAGTATGCTTTGTAAGTCACTATTGTTAGTGAAAAAATTTAGGTAATTAGGTTATTATGATACTCTTAATATGTTGAATGGTGGCCCGAAAAAAGATACCCTGTGTTCTAATTCCCAGGAACTGTGAATGTGATCTTATTTGGAAAAAGAATCTTTGCAGATGTAATTAAGGATCATAAACTGTTAGAAACCACCCCTCCTGGTTTCAGGAGTTGTAACCCCCTCATGGCTAAGGCTGAGTGAGTGACCTTCAGACTGTGAGCCACTAAGGAGGCAAAGCTTATCTTCCTGGCAGGAGCACGGCTTCTGCTTCATCCATAACTGGCCCCCAATGCTTGGTCAGTTAGCCAATGACAGGTAAGATTCCCTCAAGGGAGGGGTTGCCTAAGACAGGCACGATCACGTGGAAGGCTGTCAAAGAAGGACTCGGGGGGCTGCAGCAAAAGGGGGTGATGGACCCTCGCCCCCCAGCTATCCTGACATAGCCTGAGTCCTCAATCCAGCTGGGAGAAGTTTCCTTCTCTCTTGGCTTCCTGGCTGTGCTCCACTTAAGCCTGAAACATTGACAGAGGGCGGTGCAGCATTGTGCTGGATAGGGCGGGCTCCCTGGGTGATTGGGCATAAGAAAGAATTTGTAAAGTCCTGTGAAATCTGCTTTGCTAAGAGTGCTCTCATTTAAATGGTCAGGGGCCGAGCAGGAAATGAGTTTGTCTCCCAAAGTTTTATAACCTTTAGCTGACAGACCCTGACTTAGATTAAGCCCTCAGAGTTCTTTGCATGTTATCTATTGTTTGATCCTTGCCACCTGACAATGACTGATGAGCTTTACCTGTATTCCTGTGTAAAACGGACCTAATAAAAGCCATTGAGGAGGGGTTCTTGGCCCTTCTCCTTTGAGAGATCGGTCACCTCTCCTCCCCAAGCAGATCATGTCTTGGTAGACTTATTTTCCTCTGTGGTAGATGGATGGGGCTCTGTGGGTGGATCCCCCCACACCATGAACTAAAGAGACCACCCTGGATTATCCAGGTGGGCCCTAAATGCAGTCAATTTCTTACAGAGACATGTGGGGGGGATTTAACAGAAGAGGGGGAGGTAGTGTGACCATGGAGACGGGGACTGGAGTGATGTGGCCCCAAGCCAAAGAACGTTATATTGTCAGCAGCCGCTAGAAGCTGGGAGAGAGACATGAAATGGATTATCATCCTAGGACCTCTGGAGGGAGTCCAGTCCTTGATTTTGGACTTTGAGGCGCTAGGACTGAGAGAAAAAATTTCTAAGTTACCAAGATTATAATAATTTAGTCCCACTGCCCTAGGAAACTAACACACACACCTTAGTTCTGGATGGATCCCCTTAGACACCGCCCTTCTGTGTTTGGAGAACCCAGGAGATTAAGTAGAACCATGAGCTGCCAGATATTCCTTTTTCAAGTGCTTTACAACTCAACACTGAAGGGCTGATTCAGTGTTGATTCTGGGGACAGGAGAAATGTATTCTCATAGAAGCCAAGACTGTGTCTGCTGCACTGTTCAGAAAACAGCTGAACCTGCCAGTTGAGGGTCAGCAAGGGAGGTACTGCTCTTGCAACCTCCTGCTTTTTAATTTAATTTAATTTTTATTTATTTTTAAAAGATTATTAATTTATTTGTTTAGTGAGAGGGAAAGATTGGGAGAAAGAGAGGGAGAGAAACATTGATGCAGGAGAGGAACACTGATTGGTTGCCTTCTGCACATGCCCCAGCCAGGGACCAGGCCTACCACCCAGGCAAATGTACCAACTGGGAATTGAACTGGTGACATTTTGCTCTGTCGGACTGTGACCAACCAACTGAACCATGCCAGCCAGGACCTTCCTGCTGTTTTAATGATTTTCTAGAACCCTACATTTATTGTCTTTTGGAATTTAATCCCTCTGGGGAGACAAGGTATCTTAGACAATACTTTCAAGATAAAATCTGAACACATTTATGACAGTTCAATAGAGAAGGAAATCATAGGAAAGGAAGTATTTGTATGTAGTCATATGCTTCTTGGAGGAAGCAAGTCTTGAGCTAGACTGAAAAAAAAAGAGGGTTTGAACAAGTGGCTAAAGGAAAAGAATATATTTTAGGTGGCAGCACAGAAGAAACAATAAGTAAAGGAATGAAAACTAGTGTTGCTTCAAGGAAAGATCAAGAGAACCATGTCGAATGCTAACTAGGGTGTTCAGTTGCAATCAGAGGAATTTGAGTTTGTTAATCTAGGCATCCATTGCGGTTTGGTGAGCAAGGTAGAAGGCTGTAAGGCTTTAAGGAGTTATCACTGGTGGAGGTGGATAATGTTGTGGGCCCCCTACCACATTCAAGTCTCTTCCCTCAGCAAATCTTTCCTGACTTCAGGCAAGGGTAAGTGCCCCTTTCCCTCTGCATTCCATGCATAACTCAGTCCCTGCTGTGGAGTATCCCACTGTGTGGTTTGGATTCCTCCTGACTTCAAAAGGCCCCCAAGGGAAATATATTACAAGCACTCAGCACTGGGCCAGGCTTCCAGTAGGAGAGCTGGTACTACTTCCCTCAAACTTAACTGATTTTCAGGTGTGACTCCTGCAGAAGATTAAAGATCCACACTCCAGCCCTAAGAGCTGTTTTTTCAGAGCTGAGAGCTGTCCAAAAGAGTTTTTAAATGCTTTTTGTGCTTGAGTAAACCATGACTGTGGTGCCTAACTCAGGATAACACCCTTTAAAAAAAAATATTTTATTTATTTAGTTTTAGAGAGAGGGGAAGGAGAAAGGGGGGGAGTGAAATGTCAGTGTGTGGTTGCCTCTTGTGAGCCTCCTACTCGGGACCTGGCCTGCAACCCAGGCATGTGCTCTGACTGGAAATTGAACCTGTCACCCTTTGGTTCCCAGGCCCGCGCCTCTGAGCTACAATAGCCAGGGCCAGGACAATACTCTTTCACAGTTCCATTCTCTGCACATGGTTCTCCTAAGGGGAAAGCATGAGTATGTCTTCATTGAGTCACGCTAAGGTTCAGAGGAAACCTGTGGCTAGAGGACAGGGAATCGCCAATGTTTGTTGAGGACCTGATCTATACACTGCATTTGAGATCATAAACTAGAGAAGAGTTTTCTTGACTGGGATATTGCTGAGCCTGCCTACTTTCTTCTAGGTGCGTAATGGGCCAGAGTGATGGAAGGAAGGAGCCTTGGACCAAAGATTTATATATAAATATATATAAAAAGGATATATATAATATAATATACAACATATGCAATATATACAATTATATATAATGTTACATATAATATATAATGTACAGCATAATATCTTATATATAAGATATATATCTAATATATATCTTATATATAGTATACTTCTATAGAATATTTTACTTAATAAAGATGAATATGAATCTAATGCTATGCCTATCCTGGTGTAACTGATCTCAGAATAGTTGGATAAATAGTTTACCTTTACTCACATTAAATTACTTTTAGTATTGAATGAGAAAAAAATATTAGAAATAAATTAGAAGGCAAATTAGCTTTTAATCAAATAATTGATTAAGAATATTCCCAGATGAGGAGAGAGTTCTTTTTCATGCAAAGATTCATTAACTACAAAAATAAATTCCAAAGTCATTAAGAGGAAGTTAAAACAACATGGTTTGTTTGACAAGTTTTAGAGAAATGAAAAACATTTTTACAAAAGAGAAAAACAAATAATTCAGAGTAATCTTATTAAGACAGTAGACATACATACCTACTTTGTAATGGCAGTATGATTTATATTGTATATAGTTCTTATCAATGGAACAAATATTTGTTATGCAAAATAAAGCAGATACATTGAAGTGAATGAGATATCAACTTTGTTTTAAATTAATCCTAAGAAATTTGAGGGAAAAATAATTAGCTGTTAGACATGAAGATATGGGAGCAATACGGCAAAGCCAAAATAAGTAAGCAATAAAATAAATGACAGTAGAACATTTACTAAAATAATTTCCTGCATATGTTGCTTTCTGGAGAGACAAAGCAAACAAAAACAAAACCCCAAATACCTTCACTTAATATATTCAAATCTTAAAACCTTACAATCTGGACGAAAGGTAATACACATTTATAAAATATGCTTTACGAAATGTTCTTAAAAAACCAAGCAATTTTTGAAAGAATTATGTGAAAATTAAACAAAACAGAACAAAACAAACCTTGAGAAGTCCCTTTAGCCATTTCAGAAATACACATATATAAGTGAAATGTATCTGAAATGATAGGGAAGTTATTTAAACGGCCATGACCATTTGTTAGAATGTAACAAGTATTACAGTGTATTTTAAATTTCCTGTACGTAGGACTAGCTGAGCATCCCAAAGCCCCCTTTGTCTGGCTGTGGTCTGTGATAAGGCATTTACATGAAAGCAAGGCCTTTGCTTAGTATGTCTAGCATAAAAAAATGACCAGGTTTTTCTTGGACAGTTTAGACATTTAATCTGAATTTTCCTAAAAACTACATAGTTAAGAACAAATGTTAAAGTATAGAGGTGCAGGATGGTTCTGGCCATCACATTCAGAATCTTCACCTATAATCTATTTTAGGAGAACACAACATTTACCATATTTTATTTCTGTATTTCTTTATTTATTTGAAAAAGGGAGAGGAGGAGGAAGTAGGAGAGAAGCAGGAGGAGGTGGAGGAGAGGAGAAGGAGAAGGGGAGGACAGGAAGGAGAGGAGGAAGGGAAATGAGATAAAGCAAGAGAACTGTCAAGGTTTTAGTTTCTAAATCTGGCTGAAAAATATAGATTCCTGGGCTCCTTCACCAGCTATTGAGTTAATAAAAAATCACTCAGTTGTTCTAATTATCAGCAGAGTTGGGGATAACCAGGTTAGAGAATACTGAGAGTAACCATGGGTTGACCCTTGTGGATCCTACTGTGCAAGGGTCCTATCAGGTGTTAATGGGATTGCATACTGGTATCCTCAGGATTTGCTTTCAGTGGCTCACTCCGGAAGAATGAGGAACATGGGTAATCTCAGACCCCATGGTCAGACCATTTGGGGGAATCTATTGTTCTTCCTGGGCTCCTAAGTATATTGGGTTGGCCAAAAAGTTTGTTTTTTTCTGTACTGTTGCTCTAGTAGTGCTTAGTTGTCTTTAATTTCTTTCAAAACAATTTTGTTAGATTGTATTGTGACAGCTGTCGTATCAGCGTGCATTTAAAAAAACTTATCAGAATTGGTGAATGTTTGTGCAGCCATTTTAATATTGAAGATGGAAGAAAATACGCAACATTTTGGCATATTATGCTTTATTATTCCAAGAAAGGTAAAAATGCTATTGAAATGCAGAGAAAAATGTGGCTCATGGAATGTGTCAGGGTGGTTTGTGAAGTTTTTGGTACTACTGACATTTTGGCCAAATAATCCTTTGCTGTGGGGCTGTTATATGCATTGGAAGATGTTTAGCACACCTCTGGCCTCTACCCATTAGATGCTAATAGTGGGAGATAGCCAACATACTCAAAATATCCAGATAAATAAAGTTACTGGTGAAAATGATAATGTACCTTTTATTTTATGGAAAAACTAAATGGACTTTTTGGCCAACCCAATATAACAGACTCATTGAGTTGGAGAAATGTATCTTTTACAACTACCTGTGGTGCTCACCTACTGTGGAATACAGGATAGTAAACATACCGAATTTGATGCATTATACAGGCTTTGTGGGTACTACACAGGGAAAATCTAGCAGAGAACTTGATTTGTTAGAAGTTTTCATTGCTGATAAGGAACCCATGACGCAGGAATTAGACTTAAAATAAAATATCTATGCTGTAAGAGCATTGGTTGAATTTGAACCCATAGAATGACTATAACTATTGTGCTCTCACTGGAACATACAAACTCAACCCCATTTTGGGTGGAGTAGGAAAACAGGAAAATACAGTGATTTATTCAGCTTTCCTAGTATTGATCCTAGGTGTGCAGCAAGCAGTAACTAATATTCCAAATCTAGGCAAAGTTCAAACATATCTTTCAGTAGAATCAAATAGTAGATTTCTACATGGTCATATTTGTTGGTTTAAAACAAAAACTTTTTCTGTTCAACTTTAATTAAAGTAAAACAAATTTATCTGAGAGAGGACCATCACAGAAACAATCATAAAGTAAATTTCACAAGGAAAGGTGGTGGTCTTGAAATGTCTTTTATTTATTTGTTCAAAATGAATTACATGTTATAGCCCAGCTCTATGAGGAATTTCAACATGATGCAAGTGTTTTAATATACTTAAATCAAATAGTTCTTAATTCTGTGACCAGTTTTTTTTTTTATTGGGACCTTATAAAATACTCTACAAACAGGGAATAATTTCAATTTAAGAGGGTTTAAAAACATTCTTATATAAAGATAGAGCAAAAAGATTCATATAAATTTTCACTCTTCACTAAAATAATTTTGGGACTCCATGCTCTGCAAAAATGATAGGTTCTAGTCTTACAGAGGTACAGCATTCTTTGTACCTTGCAGTATATGGCAAGACATCCGATTGGGGTTGAAGAGCATTACATTTTCGATAAGGTAGTCAACTGTACAAACACATTGTTTCCGTAAATTTCACACTGCCTTGTTATTCTGGCACCTGCTGTTCGGAGAAAGAGGAAACCTGAAAGAAATAAAACTCAGCACAAAATAGAGCAGCACTTGAAGTGGCGACTGCTGGGATGTACAAAGAGAAACAAAATGAAAAGACAAGGTGTGTTTCTTAAAGGTGGGGAAGAGCTTATTTTCAATAGAATATTAGTATATTTAACTGAGAAAAATGAATAAGGTGAAGTGAACTTTGAGAGGAAAAACTAGCAGGTTTTAATTGATTTTAGCTTCCCGGCACCTGTAGTTGAACTGGATTTTGTAGAATTCCACTCTTGTCACTTTTTCACTAAGAAAAATAACGCTTGGAGAGATTGGTGCATGAAATTCACTCGATTCACATGATTGCTAGTAGAATTCTCTGTAGAAGTATAATTTCTTCTTTTTTTATTGTTGTTTAATTCCAGTTGTCCTTATTTCCCCCTCATTCCTCTCCCCCTGCCCTACCCACTCCCACCTCCCACATTCAGTCCTCCCCCTGCCCCCATTGTCTTTGTCCATGGGTCTTTTATACATACTCCTTGACGACCCTTCCCCTTCTTTCCCCCATTATCCCCCTTCCTCCTCCCCTCTGGTTACTGTCAGTTTGTTCTTTATTTCCATGTCTCTGGTTCTATTTTGCTCACTTGTTTGTTTTGTTGATAGAAGTATCATTTCTTTTATAAACTAAATGTCTACTTTATAAATAAAATGCCCACTTTATTTATTAATTTATGTATCTTTTATTTCTGGAGGAGAGATGAAAGAGTAGTATTTATAAAATGTTTGCATGATTTTGGAAGAGTCACCTGCTGGAGGTCAGAGCTCTCCTTTGAGCAACAAGAGGGCCATGTAGTGGACGCTGAGTCTCCAACTGTTAGCCCCTGGAGGGAGAGGCCTCTGTTCTGTGGCAATAGCCCTGGTACCAGAGGACAAGTAGAACTGCTGGTCTCCCCAGAGACTTCACTATTTCATTTCACACTCAACTTGTAGACAAAGAGTTTAAGAGCTTCAGTGGGATTCTTGCAGTATAGACTGGTAGTGGAAAGCCTGAAAACATTGTTAAGAGTCCGAGGTTGCAGTTTCTGACTAAGTTTCCAGCATCCACCTGTGGAATCTGGAGGTTCTGCCCTCAGGTGCCCAGGCCACTGAGAGGAACATAGACTTGGAGTCAGAACATCCTGGGTTTGAATTTTGTCTCTGCAAAGAGACCACCCTTGTGACCACAAACAGTAACTGAACTCTCTAGATCTCATTTGTTATCATGAAAAAAGACGTGTGGCATATAAAATACTCAGTAATGGACTTCTCTGCCAAACACAGAGGAGTCAAACAGTAAATTTGCTTTAGTTTCCCTCCTAATTCCTAGGGTATTTCTTTGACTAGTGCAGAATCTGATAGCATTAATTTTTCTTTGGTTATCTAATTTGAAGACTTGGCATTAAGAATACTCAAAATCCTCTGGGATAACTCATATGATGAGATGAGCAATTTCTTTAAAACAAAGAACATTACTATTAGTCACTATATGTTTTTTATATTGGTTTTACTCCTGGCTTAAATGCTGTTTTGAAGATATGTAATGGGCTACAACAATTCACAATATTCAGACAAAGAAAGGGGTGGGTGGTGTATGGGCAGAGCTGCCATACAGTGAGCCTGGAGGTCAAGGCTCTGGGGACGAGTGGACCTTACTGATTTTTTTCAACTTTACTGAGATATAGTTAATATACAAAAAGTTGCATGTATTTAAGGTGTGCATCTTGATGAGTTTGGACCTATGCATAAACCTGTGATAACCATCACCACAAACAAGGTAATAAACATTCATCACCATCAAAAGCATTCTTGTGTTTCTTCACTTTATTATTATATTATTTGTGATAACACTTAGCATGAGATCTATACCATTAACAAGTTTTTAAGTGCACAACACTGTATTTATTGTTACCTATAAGCTTTAATGTTGCAGTTATATAAACGAGTAAATGCCAGAGATCTGCTGTACGACACAGAATTGCATGATTTTTTGAAGGGTGGGTATTCAAGTGCAGTGTGCTTTGATTAGGTGGGTTGATCCAAGTGTAATGTTCTAACAGGAAAAAAACAGAGTCATGGCCTCAGATTTAAAATATATCACAAACAAAAGATTGGCAAATACCTTAGGTGAAAACAAACAAACAACCCCACCCCCCAACAAAAGAAAGTTGCATGAAATATACATTGTAGTACAGGCTTCCCCTGCTAGGTGAGTGTTCGTGGAACCAATCTGTATCAGTGTACCAGCTGGCATTGTTGTGAGAGGTTGCATTTGGCTTCAGTGAATTTTTTTTGAAGACTTTTTTGAGCATTAAATTATTTTTTATTATTGTTTATTCTATTATGGTTGTCCCAATTTTTCCCCCTTTGCCCTCCTCTGCCCAGCCAACTACACACTCTCACAGTCAATCCCCACATTGTTGTTTATGTCCATGGGTCATTCATATGTGTTCTTTGACTAGTCCCTTCCCGTTCTTTCTACCATTCCCCTCTTCCCTCCTCTCCTATGACAGTTGTCAGTCTGTCCATGTTTCCATGTCTCTGGTTCTATTTTGCTTATTAGTATGTTTTGTTCATTAGTTTCCTGTTATAAGTGATAGCATATGGTATTTGTCTTTCACTGACTGGCTTATTTCACTCAGCATAATAGTCTCCAGTTCCAACCATGCTGTTGCAAAAGGTAAGAATTCCTTCTTTCTTTCTGCTGTGTAGTATTCCGTTGTGTAAATGTTGGACCGTTTTTTGATATACTCATCTACTGATGGGCACTTAGACTGTTTCCAGCACTTGGCTATTGTAAAGAGTGCTGCTATGAACATAGGGGTGCATAGGTTCTTTTGGACTGGTGCTTCAGGATCCTCAGGGTATAGTCCTAGCAGTGGAGTCACTGAGTCAAAAGGTAGTTCCATTTTTAATTGTCTGAGGAAATTCCATACTATTTTCCACAGTGGCTGCACTAGTCTGCATTCCTACCAACAGTGCACTAGGGTTCCCTTTTCTCCACATCCTCTCCAGCACTTGTTGTTTGTTGATTTATTAATGATAGCCATTCTGACAGATGTGAGGTGATATCTCATTGTGATTTTAATTTGCATCTCTCTGATAGCTAGTGATGTTGAACATTTTTTCATATGTCTATGGGCCATCTGTATGTCCTCTTTAGAGAAGTGTCTTTTCAGACCATCTGCCCATTTTTTAATTCAGTTGTTTTTCTTCCTGTTTTTGAGTGTTGTGAGTTCTTTATATATTTTGGAAATCAAGCCCTTGTTTGATGTATTTTTGGCAAATATGTTCTATCACACAGTTGGTTCCCTTTTCATTTTGATGATGTTTTTTTAATCCATGCAGAAGGTTTTTAATTTGATGTTTATTTGTTTATTTTTTGTTTATTTTTCCATTTGTTTATTTTTCCTTTGTTTCCCTTGTCCTAGGAGATATACTGGCAAAAATATTGCTATGTGGGATATCTGAAATTTTACTGCCTATGCTTTCCAATAGTACTTTTATGGCATCATGATTTATATTTAAGTCTTTTATCCATTTTGAGTTTATTCTGGCATATAGTGTAAGTTGGTGGTCTAGTTTCATTTTTTTGCATGTACCAATCTAGTTCTCCCAACACCCTTTATTGAAGAGACTGTGTTTACTACATTGTATGCTTGTGCCCACTTTGTCAAAAATTAATTGACCATAGAGACATGGGTTTATTTCTGAGCTCTCTATTCTATTTCATTGATCTATGTGTCTGTTCTTATACCAGTACCAGACTGTTTTGATTACAGTGGCCTTGTAGTATAGTTTTATATCAGGTATTGTGATCTCTCCAACTTAGTTCTTCTTTCTCAAGATTGCTAAGGCTATTCAGGGTCTTTTCTGGTTCCATATAAATTTTTGAAATATTTGTTCTAGATCTGTGAAATACATCATTAATATTTTAATAGAGATTGTGTTGAATCTATGGTTTGTTTTGGGTAGTATGGACATTTTCATAATGTTGATTCTTTTAATCCATGAACTAGACCATTTGTGTCTTCCTTAATTTCTTTCTTCAGTGTTTTGTAGCTTCTGAGTACAGACAGGTCTTTTACCTCCTTAGATAAGTTTATTCTTAGGTACTTTATTTTTCTTGTTGCTGTAGTACATGGGATTTTTTTTTCCTAGTTTCTGTTTCTGGTATTTCATTGTTGGTGTACAAAAAATGCCTTCAATTTTTGAATATTAACTTTGTATCCCACTATTTTTCCAAATTCACTTATCAGGTTGAGTAGTTTTTTGGTGGAGACTATAGTGTTTTCTATGTATACTCTCATGTCATCTGCATATAATGATAGTTTTACTTCCTCCTTTCTAATTGGGGTGCCTTTTATTTCTTTTTCTTGTCTGATCACTGTGGCTGGAATTTCCAGTACTATGTTGAATAAGAGTGGTTAAAATGGACACTATTAAGATCTTGTTCCTTATCTTCATGGAAAAGCTTTTAGTTTTTGCCCATTGAGTATGATGTTGGCATTAGGTTTTTTGTATATGGCCTTTATTATGTTGAGGTATGCGCTCTCTAGTCTCACTTTTCTGAGTGTTTTTAATGTAAATGGCTTTTATGGCCTCTATTGATATGATCATGTGATTTTTGCCCTTCATTTTGTTAGTGGTGTATTATGTTTATTGATTTGCTAATATTGTACCATCCTTGCATCCCTGGAATAAATCCCAGTTGATCATGGTGTATGATGTTTTTAATGTATTGCTGGATCTGGATTGCCAATATTTTGTAGAGGATTTTAGCATCTGTGTTCATCAGAGATACTGGCCCATAATTTTTTTTCTTTATTTTGGAATTAGGATAATACTGGCCTCATAAAAAGAGTTTGGGAGTCTTCCCTCTTCTTGAATTTTTTGGGTGAAGACTCCTTTAATACATTCACCCATTTCATGATGGGTGATTTATGAGCATGCCTGTCCACACTGTGCTGAGTGTTCAGCAGTTTTTGACCAAAAACAGCAGGACCCCCATGCCCCACCCTCTATATTCACCCAATCTCACTCCTCTGACTTTTACCCCCTGATGAAAAAAGTTCTCCAAGGAAAACAGTTTGCCAATGTGAAGCAGTTGAAACAAAAAAGGGCAGAGCACTAGAAAGCATCAATATTGATGAGTTCAAAAACTGTTTTGAGAACTGGAAAAAAGTCTCGATAGGTGTATTGCTTCAAATGGAAAGTACTTTGAAGGTGACTGAAGTTTAAACATGTAAGAATAAATACACAACTTTTATAAGTAAATTCTGTCTTTTTGGATCCTCCCTTGTATTTGAAATATTTCTTAAGATTTTCACAATTCCTTTCTATCAAAGGATTAAAAAATGTTCTTTCATGATGTCCTTCCTTTGTTCAGCTTTATTCATTGAGCACCAATAATATGGCAGGAACGATTTGAACATATAATGAATAAAAGTAGAGCTCTAATAAAGCATTCTGGTGGGGCAGGGGCAGACAGTAAACAAGTTCATAATATGTTTCCAGGCACTGATAAGTTTTATGCAGACAGATAGTGACAGGGGTTAGAGAGCAATATAGGGATCCTGGTCTGTTTGAGATAATCTGGCCAGGGAAGGCCTCCCTGAGGACATTAGAGCAGAGACCTAAACTAAGTGAAGGGGAGGGAGCCACAAGGTGTTCTGGGTGAAGAGCATTCAGGTACAAGAAACATTAAAAAAAAAAGCATTTTTTGCAGATAGGAAGTAGCATGTCACGTACCCAGAACAGCAGGCTTGGTGATCCAGAGAATGGAGAAGGTGAGAATAGAAGGAAAGGAGGAAACCTATAGGCCATGAATTTTGTTCTGAATGTAATTAGAATGGGAAGCTGTGGTGGTTAATTTTGTGTTTAAACTTCCTAGTCTGTGCTCCCCAGTTGTTTGTCAAATGTAAATCTAGATGTTGCTGTTAAAGTATTTTTTAGCTGTGATTAACATTTAAATCAGTAGACTGACTAAAGCAGATTGCCCTCCATAATGTGGGTGTGCTCCACCCAATCTGTTGAAGGCCTTAAGGAAAGATCGAGGTCCTCTGAAGAGGAAGGAATTCTTTCTCCATCTGAAACATAGAAATTCTGCTGGAGCTTTCAGTCTTTGGACTTAGGAATACAACATCAACTCTCACTGGAATTTTCAGCCTGCCTGCCTACCCTGCAGATTTTAGACTTGCCAGTCCCCTCACTTGCATCAGCCAATTCTTTAAAATGCATCTCTCTCTGCACTCCCCTATTGGTTCTGTTCCTTGGGGAACCCTGACTAATATAGGAGCCATCATGCTGATTGGAGCATGAGCATGATGTGATTTGATTTATACTTCAGATCACTGCTGCTTCTAGGAGAGAGAATTTACTCTTGGCAGCAAGAGGGAGGCAGAGAGACTGGCTAGAAGGCTGTTCCAGTCCTGTGGGTGGGACCTGACAGTGGCCTGGAAGTGATCAGAGGTCATTGGATTTGAGAAATATTTTCAGGATTTTCAGATAGATCAAATGGTGTGAGAGATCAGATAAATCAAGGCTTAAATTTGGGGCCTGAGCAGCTGTGTTTATGAGGAGCAGGTGAGCACATTAATTTCATGTTGCCCATTTGCTGTCCAATTAGAGGTGTCAGGAGACTTAGATGCAGGCACATGTTGCCTGCAGTGGTAGTTACAGCACAGTCTATGGAGCCAGAGCATCTGAATTCAAATCCCAAATCCACTCTTCAGAGTGAACCTCACTTGGTCTTCTCATCTGAAAAATGGGATGATAATACACATACCTTATGGCAGTGACACAGTATTAAATTAGTCAGCATACATAAGCTCTTAAAATGTGGGTGATCATGAAAATGTTATATAAATGTCACCTATAGCCAGAGTTATGTCTTTCCAGCTCATCAAATAAATTGCTAGAATGAGATGGGGGCCTGGGTAATGTTTCCCAAGCATGCTTGCTTTGTCTAGTTTTTAATTGCTAGCTCAAAGAGGTCAAACTATAAACAGGAGTGGATGAAGCCAAGTGTTTGGCTTCCCTTTGCCTGGGCAGTGGGCACTTTTGGAGTGACGGTGCCAGAAAACTGTGCTTGAATAAAGCACACTTTCATAGCTGATTACATCAGCTTGACTGATGCAGCCCTGCTCCCTCCAAATTATCTCCTTGTCTTCTCTGCATTGTTTTCCTCATTGTGCTTATCACCTTATTGTATACTATGCATGACATGCTTATTTATTTATTTTCTGTTTTCCCTTGGTAGAATATAAGCTCTAGGAGGGCAAGGATTTTTGTCTATTTTGTTTACTGTTAGCACCTGGAAGAGTGTCTGGCTTAGGTTGATATAGGGGAAATACATGCTATTTTCTAGTGCTTATTGTTCCCTTTCTCTGTTTCTTATTGTATATCTTCAAATATTTTTCCATGTGAAAACCATATCCAAACGAAGGTTGGACATTAATACAGTTTTCTGGACCTTTCTGACTTCTGCAGAACGTTAGCTTTTATTGAGACAAATTTCATCTATGAGTGGAATTTCAGAGGAAGCTTCTGATGTCAGTTTCAATTTTGACTTTGGAAATCATTCTGAAATTGACATACGGTCTCCTGAAAGTGATGGTGCATTTTTGCTGCTAGCTGTCCATTGCATTTCTCTGCCAGTCTATATGTGGGCAGTATTCCACTCCCAAGTACAGGTTCTGATTACAGATTTTTGCTCAGCCGTACTTGTCCATGGGAGGCACCGAGGCTGTACAGGGTGTGGAGGTTGATACATGGCCCAGTCAGTCTGTGACTTATGAGACCTATTGCAAGTTCAAGGCACTGTATTGATTCTACAGAATGGACTGGAAACTGACCTTCATCTCATAGAACCTCTAACTTGCTCCTTGTCTGTTTATTCCCAGCAGAACACTCGCATCATCAGCTTTGTTCCAAAATCATTAACTTTTATTTCTTTTTAATTTTTTCCTTTTTATTGAATTTATTGGAGTGACACTGATTATTTCCCTTTACATTCCATTGGGATTTTACCATACGTATGAAGAGTGGACAAATTGATGATGTCTTTATTTAGCACAAAGCATAGGTCATATTTCAGTGTGAGCTTTTCAGAGGCAGTTAATTTTATCTTCTCTCGCTGCATGGTTTTAGTATATAGCTACTAGTTCCTTGAACATGCAGGCATTGTGTCAAAATGAATTGCATTTCAGCCCTTACACTATTTGTGCCAACACTTAATAATTATCACACTTAGCATATTGTATTGCAAGTAGTATTTAAAAATATTTTTCAAAATCCTAATTGGATTAATGTTACTATTAGAGCTGTTGTCTATTTTCTCATTGTGGTTTTACCATTTGGCAGATTATGGCACATGGTTGGAGTTCAGCAAATGATGGTTGAAGTGAGTTAAATATTCATTTCTCAGGCTGTAAAGAATGGAGATTGACTGCTGCTCTCAGGTCTTCTTTTTACCTATGAATAATGAGCTGAAATAGGAATTCTCTCATCAAGTAGGTGTATAATGGCCCTTGAGATACTGCCTGGAGAAAATAACCTGTTTCTGGATTAGATTATGATCCTTGGTGCTTTTGTATTCCATGTATGTTTTATATCAGTGGAGAATTCCATCCTAATAACTAAAATTATAGGACAGTCTAGCTGGGAGAAAGCTTATAATTCTTCTACTAGAGAATGTTCAATATATGCATATAGATAAGTAGTGGGGATTGAGACTTGAGGGACTTACTCCAGGCCACGGAGCCATCAGCTCATGTGGAAAGGAAATTCATGGCTCCTAAGCTCCACCATGATATTAGAGCTTGATTTGGAGATAGTTAATTGATTTTCTGGGCACTTATCTCAGGCAGAACATTCTAAACAACTTGTATTCTTCCTCAGAGATGACTTAATACTCACAATGAAGCCATTTAGGCAGGGACGTTAGTTCATGAGTTTGATTTCTGCAAAAACACATGCTGAGTCACTTTCTCATCGCTGTTGATACTCAGAATTGTCCTGTTATCATCCGGGACTTTGCTGTTGCTGTGTTTGGTTTACCTGAGGGAAAGAAAATTATAGTGAGCAACAGAAGATATGTGGACCATAAACAAATCAAATAAATATTTTCCCCCTAAGGTGAAAAGGAAGGAGAAGGATTCACATACAACCTTAAAGAATAATGATTCATTCACAGTAGATGTTATGTGCCTTGCCTTGGCTCTATGATGTCATTACCATTATTTATATAACATTCCAGCCTGTGAAACTCATACTGCTGATGCTGCAGCAAAGGGCAGGGAGTCCCATAGCCATTGTTATATATCAATATAGCCATTTTCTTTATACACAAATAAGTGACCTTATTATACAGTATTTGAAATAGTAAGTGTTAGGGACAAATAAAAAGAAGGAAGGCAGAGAGGTAATCTTGATGAGAGTTGGGCAACCTTAGACAGTCACAGGAATATTGTATTTTAAATGCACTTTCCATGTTTTCAAGTTATATCCTGAATAGCACCATATGGAACAGGTGTGGGCACTACAAAAATGGGCTCACAACCATAGTGATGAGGCACTTGCCCCTTTTACAATGCACTTAGACTTAAGTAGATTGCTCAAAAGTAAATGAATACATGCTGAACCTCATTTTATAAAACTGAATTATAACATTTATTTTTATCTGTATCTAGAAAGAATTAAGACATAGGAAAGAGTGTCTATTACCTTTATTTTCAATATAAAAGCCAACTCGTTGCATATGATTTCAATAGCAATTCAAGGGGTAGATCAATTAACACATTATTTAATTAACATCTATTTTTTAAAAGATTTTGTTTATTTATTTATTTTTTACACAGAGGGGAATGGAGGGAGAAAGAGAGGGAGAGAAACATCAATGTGTAGTTGCCTCTCATGTGCCTGCTACTGGGGACCTGGCCCCCAACCCAGGCATGTGCCCTGACTGGGAATTGAACTAACAGCCCTTTGATTTGCTGGCCAGCTCTCAATCCACTGAGAGCCAGGGCTAATCAGCATCTATTTAAAGAGTAATCTTTCCTTCCCGTTGATTTTATTTTTCAATATTCAATCATTAAAAATTTTTTGGTTTTAGTTGAAGTAATTCTTGAAGAAACTTTCCTGTGATCAACACCAAGATTTATTGCTATGTTCTTTCACCTTTTTCATTTTATGATAAAATTAATGGTTCACAAAAGGGCTGGGTTCTGCAGGTGTTGAGTATGCAAATTGGAAAATAGAAATATAGCATTGGACCTTTGTAGAGAATCTGCAGCTGGGGGGTCACAAAAGCTGGTCTTTATTGAGGAAAAGAGTCTAAGTCATACCTTCAGGTGCCCACCAAAACTGAGAGGCTACATAGCCAGTGCAGGCGAGAAAATAATAACCCCTGTACATTTTACATGGACTTTCTCTTCATGATAATGGGGAAGGAGGGTGGAGAGCCTGAAAATGCTGCAGCAGTGAAATGCCTAATATGTGGAACCAAAGACTTTCTTGCAGTGGTATGGTAGGCAGAATAATGGCCCTCCTAAAGGTGTGCCCTTCTGATACCTTTACTGTAGCTTGATGAGACCCACATCAGACATCTGACCTACAGACCTGTAAGCCACTGTGTCTGTTAATTTGTTAGAGCAGTGATAGGAAACGAATACAGATGTTATGGAATGAATGAAAAAGATCAAGAGGAGCCTCATTTGGATAGGTCAGTATTACCACTTGGAACAGGCTGCTATGTAGAATAAGGCAAAGCTGTAATTGCTTTTACATTTTAAAAACATCCATTACTTCCAACTCAGGCAAAGATCCAGGTCAGTTAAAATAATGAATGAAGGGCACATCTATGCAAGAATTAGACTTCTTGTATGTTATTGTAGAACATAGTTCTTCATTTTCAGATGGGCCTAGGAGATAGGAGGCATTGCCTTTATGTTGAGGCATTAAAAAAATAATGTCTGAACTATTTCAGTGAACTGTTTTTCTTCTTGTTTCTCAGTAAATGTCATATGTAAATATATCACTTGCAATCACTCAAACTTCTTATAACAATCAATCATTTGTCATGGAAAAATGATGTGCCCAGCAGTTAAGTTTTGTATCAACTTCTTTGCTTTATCCTCTGCAATTAATAGTCTCTTCTACAAAATCAGTGCTCAAGTATAATCTTTTTAGCTCACTTACTATTGGTTCAGCATCTCTCCTTCCTGGCCTTCTTGGGGTTCTTGAATACCACCTACTTGTTCATTAGGACCCTGTGTTGGGGACCCTCCTGAGCATGCATAACTCCATCCAGGTGTACTCAGGACTTGTAAAGAGATATAATGTGGATGCACAGAGATTTTCTGCCCGGCTGTGTCTGGATCATTGTTAGATTAAATTGTATTGTAATTTCACTTGTTCAAAAAAAAAAAAATGACTTCTTTTTGCAGAATTCAAATTGCTCTGAAAGGCATGGTCTAAAATTTCCTAAAAGTTATATATATACAAACAGACCCAGTGAGGTCCATTCTGCATTGATTGATATAGGCCCCTTATTAGGCACTAGCTGTTGTGTTTGTGTCTGTGTGTTGTGTTGGGTTATGTATAAGTTGGCCATACCTCTAATCTCTGTAGGCCCAGGTATGACATTTCAGCACTGTTATGAATTTTGTCCTCTCCTCTCCAAATTTACCTGTTCAAGCCCTAACCCCCAGTATGACTGTATTTGGAGATAGGGCCTTTATGGAAGTATATAAGGTTAAATGAACTCGTAGGAGTGGGGTCCTATATGATAGAATCAGTGTCCTTATAAGACAATGAAGAAGAGACATAGAGATTGCTGTTTCTTACTGAGGAAAGACTATGTAGACACAGCAAGAAGGAGGCTGTCTATAAGTCAGGAAGAGAGACCTCACCAGAAACTGAATTTACCAGCACTTTGGCCTTAGCTTGTAGAATTGTAAGTATTAAAAAAACAAGAAGTATGTGTGTGTGCGTGCGTGTGTGTGTATAAAAGATATATACATCTTTTGTTTGTTTAAGCCACCCAGACTGTGGTATTTCATTACAGAAGCCCTAGAAGGTTGACACAAGACCACTTCCAAGGGTCTGCATTTTATCCCAGGAAGTCCTTGAAGCAAATTCAGCTTGGGAAGTGTGGCTTCACTGATTTTATGTGTGAAAGCAAGTATGTCTGGCTGCTGTGTAAAAGTGACCTATAAAGGAGGGGAGACTGGGAGCGGGAAGACAGCTGATAGGCTCCTATAGTGGTCTGTGTGAATGACATTTTTCAACATTTGACTGTGTAAAAGCAAATGCAATAACTCTAAATTGTGCAGTTTATAACATTCTAATTGTGCAGTTTATAATGTATGAAGCTAGAAGATGTATCACAATAATAGCCCCAAGTGGGAATTTGGGGTTAATGGACTTTGTTGAAAATTCTTACATTTCATGTAAGGTGGTACACTATTAATACTGAATTGATAGTAATAATTTTATTATTCATAATGTAACTTCTGAGTTAACATGAAAGAGATATAGTTAAGCCAATATAGGAATTTATATTAAATACTAAGGATATTTTATTAACTCAAAATAAGGTAGAAATGAAGGGATAGAGAAGAGAAACAGGTGGAACAATTAGAAATTAAATAGGAAAATGGTGAACCAGAATCAAGCTATGTCTAATATTATTCAATATAAGTGGTATTACTATCCCAATTAAATGACAGCTTGTTGGACAAGAGAGGGGGAGAAAAAAAGCAAGATCCAGTTAAGTCCAATCTACAGAAGCACACTTTAATTATAAAAATAGATAAAGATTAACAGCTAAGGTGTGGGAAATGATATGCTATGCAAACAATAAACATGAGAAAGATTTAACAGTTATTTTAATAATAGACAAAATAGACTGCAAGGCAAGAATATTGACAGAGATAACAAGATACTTTATAATGAAAAAATGCCAACTCATCACACAAACATAACAATTACTAATACATATTTGCCTAATAATAGAGCTTCAAATTACATGAAGCAAACTAGAATTAAAGGAAAAACAGACAATTCAACAATCATAGTTGGAGATATTAACATGTCCTCTCAATAGTTAATACAACTGGACTGAAATGTCAGTAGAGAATAGAAGATATGAACAGCACTATCAACCTCCTTGATCTAATTGATGTTTATAATACTGAAAATTCTATAACCAGAATACACATTCCTTTCAAGTGGCATGGAACTTTCAAGATATATTATATGCTAAGTCATAAAACAGATATCAAGAAATATAAATGAATATCACTGTGCATATTGGAAAATATCTTTAAAGCTAAACTTATGCCTATCCTATGGACCAGCAAATCTGTTCATAGGTATATACCCACAGGAAACTGAATCCACTGAAAAACAAGTACACGATTGTCTACAGAAACTTTAATTGTAATACCTCAATTCCAGAAAGCAGCTAAATGCCCATCAATAGGAGAATGGAGGCATTGTGGTCTATTCATATAAAAGAATACAACACAGAAAGAAAAACAAACTTTTGCAATACAGGACAATATGGATATATCCCACAGATGTAATGAAAAGTTCAAGAATTCAGTTGTAAATCTATTCATACTGTATTATTCCATTTATGTGAAGTTCAAGAACAAGCAAAATGAATCAACAGTAACAGAAGGCAGAAGAGTTGGAATAACTATTACTTCTTGGGGTGAGAGACATTGCCTGGGAAGGGTACAAGGGAACATTCTACATCTTGACAATTTATGTTAGGTGTAGGTGGAAGTTAAGTCCAACTTAAAACAACTGACTGGTCTGGCTCAAGAGGCTCATTCTTCACCCAGTAAAACCAACTGTATAAACAGTACGAGTCATAAGGACCTTCGTTTTTCAGTCAGCATTCTTAGGAACTCCCAGATGATGGATCAGATCTCTTCCTTCCTCCCATGCACACAATGCATTATTTCCAAATCTGATGACCTAAACTGTGTACTGCTGTGGATAGAAGCTTGCAAACAAGTGATCTTTGTACCAATTATATCAAGAGATTTTCTTGAGCAAACTACTGATTGAATCAATCCTGCAATGAGACCTTTTATTGACCTTTAAATACAAATTGTTTAGAACCTTTGAGAAGCAATTACCACAAACACATACTGATTAATCTTTGAAGTGTGGCCTTTGATGAGCAAAACTTTGTGAACATTTGAAGTTATTGTGAAATTGTGAAAAAATGTTGTTCTTTGAAAGCATTTCCTACTTTTCACACATTTCCTTCTACTTGCTGCCCCTTCCTGATTTCCTTCCCCGTTATTCTGGGTGTGTTATAAGGAGGCATCTCTTCACACCATCTTAGACAAGCTTAGGCAACCTTGCTTAAAAACTTTTGATAGACAGGAATTATACATTGTGATTTTCTCAGGTGCCATAGCTTTAGAGACATCAAAGGCCTTATATGTGTAGAAGTAGGTTAGTAATGTGTTAGTACACCAAGTGTTGGAGTGATGCCCGCATTAAAATACTGGTTTTAGTACTCAGCTGCTGTGCAGTGTTAGGCAAGTTACTAAAACTCTCTGAACTTCAGTCCCCTTATCTGTAAAATGTAACTACTAATCATGGCCTCATAGGGTTATTGTGAGGTTAAACATCTAGGATGTTGTCAGGCATCTTGTAAGGGCTCAATAAATGATGATATTATTATTTTATGATGATGCTAATGCTGCTGATGGCATTAAACTTAGTGGAATTATGACCTCTTCCCTCCATAAATATAGCCAAAAACATCAGTACGTAGTTATGCACGATTAAATGAGTTCTTCTCCTTACTTTCTGGATAATGGGGCTTATCAATTCTTCATAAAGCACTTTGGATTCTGGAGCTAAAGCTCTAAAGAAGTCTAATGACTAAATAAAATTTAAATGCCATTAGTACTTCACATAATCATCACAAAGTGCCAGAGGGGTATTTGGAAAATAAATAAATTGAGTCAGCTATTTAGTTCTCTTTAAGATTTCTACCAAGATGTAAAAAGATAGAAAACCAGTAAAATAATGTAGGAGATCTATTTTTGTTTTAAGTTTTTAAAATCCCATTTTGCTTAGCTCAGGAGGATGTCACTATAAGAGAGTTCAGAGTAGTTTGTTAGCTTTTAGAGCAAGAGTCAGCTCTGTGAATTACCTAATTACACTCAACCTTCTATTGACATTCTGCCAGTCACTATAGACCAGTTCATGTGCGGCTTGTGTACACCACAGTTTAATCTAGTGTTCTTTTTTAATGTCTGGGGAATTTAGGGACCATTGTAAAAATAAATGGTATGAAAATTCAAAGTTTTTTTCCCTTCTTAAATAACAACACTGTACTTATACAGTGTATATTGAGAAGGAGCTGGAAAGAAAGTACAGGGGACTATTGTCAATTAATAAGATGATTAATAGATGTTATTAATTCTCCATTATTATTATAAGTGAAAGAGAAGATAGAATAACAAAGAGAAAATGGTATGAAATACTTAGGTCTCTTTGAAAGAAGCAGAAATTTGATTCAGGTGAAACAAGGGCTGCAGTTTATTATTATTTAACCTGTGCAAGAAACTAAGCATTTTGCATATATGATCTGATTTCATCTTCCAGTGCCCCTGTGAAGAGGTGCTCAGTGGAAAATACCATAATTTTTCATCAGCAAATATTTATCAACTACTTATTATATGTGCCAGACATCATTCATGATATTGGAAATTCAACAGTGGCTAAGGCATGTTTTCTGCCTTATGCAGTCTCATAGAGATTGGGAATCACTAACACATAAATGGAAAAAATACTGTAATAAGGAGGAAGAGTAAGAATAAAGAAGTATCGGTATTGATTTCTAAGTCTAATTGATTTATAGATAGGCATTCTTAAAACAGTCACTATATCACTTTGGAACTGGACGATTTCCCAGGATTCAAGGTTTGTGTGAGGCAGGGATGACTCAAATCTAATTTACTTTTAAAGATTTAGTGAATATGTACTCCTCACTTCTGTGCAGGGCATTGTGCTGGCATGTGGAGAGCACAGCCGTGCCCAGTGAGAGGTCCTGGTTGTGTCCTGGTGAATCCCTTTCCTCCGTTTCCATTCAGAATCCACCCGGTGCACACAGATGGGGCCTGCAGAGTGTTTCTGGTCAGGAGATTTCCTGCGGTGTCTCTAAAAGAGGGCAGGTGCAGGGGACTTAATTACCTGGAGTGATGGCTCAGGCCTCTCCTCTGCGAGCAGATGGGGTCAGATCTCAGAAAAGAGAAGTCTGCTGCTATTGCCTCTGGTCTTTGGGATGTGCTTCCTCATTGTTTAAATCTGCACAGAGCTAGAGAGCAACTGGCCTGAGTTGCTGAATGACAGCATTTCCCTCTGTCTGGGTGACGGTGGGGTATCTGTGCCTAAAGGCTCCAGAAAGTCTTGCTGTTGTCCAGCACAGGGCAGCAGCTCGCTGCTCTGACTCTATGGCAAGAGCTGTTGAGTTGTTCATGCTCCACTGGCCACTCTAGTGGCCCAGAGACCCTAGCAGCCTGTGTGAACAATGTAGAAATTACAACCATGAGCCTGCAGGGGTCACTATCATTCTTGTAAGACAGTAGATCACAGTGTTTGGATGCACATTTGAACTTCTAAAAATACCTATGCCTGGAAGCTATGCAGACTGTAACATAAAATCAGAAAAGCTGGGGCTGTGGTCAGGTATCACTATATCTTAACATTTTCTCATGTATTTCTAATGTATGATCAGTGCTGCAAATGTCTTCTTTAATATGATTCAGGGTGAACACATTCAACAGTTAAAAGAGGTGATCAATTCTGAGGGAAAACCCCTGGAGAAAGGTTCTAAATATCAATTGGGATATATAAGAACAACATATAATTATTTACTTTAAGGTCAGAACTCTGAGTGCCATATATATATAGTCAAGAGATCATCCTCTTAGGAAAAAAATTTTTTTGGAGATCACAGGATTCAATTGGTGTGGTACCCATCTATCCCATATAAGAAATTATTCCGGTATAATAGGAAAGGGTTGAGTCACCTAAAAGGGTGAGGATAATAGGAATATATGATACAGGTGGTTGGCCAAGCAGAGGCAGATTGGAAGTAAAAACATTCTAGTATTTTTATTTGGTACCAGGGAAATAAACCATCTTGGCTGGCAGCACAGCTGCTTAATCAGAGAATGGTAAGTTTTAGTGTATTAGGAATGGACGGAGAACCAGTAATAATACAGAGAAGTGTGGTTATCTTTCCATAGTAGCCAGGCACATGGGTGGTGTGTGTGGGGAATAACATGAAAAAAAATCTAAATAAACTTGCCAGAAAGAGTAAAAATGAGAACAAGCACAACAGTGATAAATAGATCAAATGATATTGAAGTATAATGATAAACCAAATATATGAATTATCACAATATATAAAATATATTGACTGAATTTTCATAACACAAGTCAGAGATTCACATTGGAGGTTAAAATGCAAAGTGCACAAAGAAGATAGAATAATTATTGATATGTTCAAGACAGTATTTAAATGCACTGAACATATGACAAAGCTCTAAAAAATAAGAATGACTTAGACCAAGTAAAATTATACTAGTAGGTCTTAATATAACTTGTTAGAAAAATATTAGTGATCAATTTAACAAAAAAGCCAGACTACCTGGCATTTTATTTTTGTAATTAAAAGATCAAAGCAATATGTAGTAAAAAAAACATTTTAGCCTATGCGCAAAGAGCAAGCATTATTTTTTGGTTTATGGGCATGTACAATGATCAAAAAGTGAATAAGACCATAATATTAAAAATTTGGAAATTTTGCAGGTTACATTTCTAATTAGGGCCAATAAAACTAGAAACCAACAGTACAATTACTATAAAATCTTAACTACTTGTGATTATAAACACAAGTCCTCAATTAAAGAAGAAATTTAAAATATCATAAATTATCTAGATAAGCAAATACCAAAAGATCAGCTTGCATTATAACTTGTGACAACCATTGTTTTATTCAGAGAAAATTATTATTATCTTTAAAAGGTGGCCTCATAATAAATACAATGACTACTTAAATTATAAAAAGCAAGGCAAAATCTACTGAAAAAATGAAGGTAGTAATTATTAGTGAGATAAAAGATAAAATTAAAGAAATAGAAAAAGTATATTGCCAAAAGAATAAATATACCCCCAAATATGGGTCTTTAAAGATAAATGTATACAATAAATAGACAAACATAGTTGACAATACCAGACACTGAAAATATAACAATTTATGAGAGAATATTACTCTTATTAATTTTTCTGAGGCTCATATTTTATTGATAACAGGTTTCTTGCTTATTTTGATATTCTGAGTATATTTGTTTCACCAACAGTCTTTCCCATTTTGCAAGCGCTTAATCTTCATCACCGTTGGTACTTCATTTAGGTTTGACAACTTTCTTCACAGTACTAGGGTACTCACAGTTGTAATCATACCACCACCTTCTTTTAAACACTACTGTCTTTTAGCAATAGAAGAGGATTGTCTATCCTGAATTACAGTCAATATTTAGCCTGGTATTTCAAGGAGGAGTTCACCTAGCAGAGGCAACCTATTTGTTTTTCTCCTGAACTGACATTTCATGCACCAAGACACTCCCCTGTGACTTCTGTTGTACCAGCTAGACACAAGAAGGGCACTCTTCTCTAATGACATCTTTGTTCCTCATGCTCATCATTGTGGGACAGTTCAATATCAAGTTTTCAGACCATTGCCATCATTGAACTTGTTTTATAGAGCTGCTTGAAATGTATTCTATTGTAATAGGAGTAAATTTCATTATGCTATTGTATTAATGAAAATATGTTAAAAGATCTTCACTTTAGTCATTGAAACTTTAGCAACAACTGCATACAAATGTACCAGTACTACTTGAGTATAAAAACCAGTGTTTTGATGTTGAGGCTCCTCGGGAATGATTGGAAATGGTGATGGTAACTCCCAGTGGGGCAACGTTAAAGTTGACATAGAAAGTCTTTAAGATTCAAAACACAGAGCCTTTGAATTAAATCAGCAAAACATCTGCTGATAAAAAATGCACAACATTGGGTATTATCATTCAAAAATCGCCATTTCGGTATATTGGAAAATATATTTTTCTACTACCTAGGCATCCAATGCTAGGACCAGGTCTTTTGGTATAAATGGGTACAAACTTTCTTTTCCTTGGCTTGTCCACATAGAACTTTATATACACACCAGAGCAAACTTTGATGAGTGCTTTGGCTTGTGTTGATAAATGGGAAAGAAAATTTTTGGTGGCATCAGCACTTTCTAACTAAAGTGCGATGTACTTCTACTACAGTTTGACTAACAGATATTATAATATCTTAGTATTCTATTAAGATTACAATGCTGAGTTTGTTTAAAAGAGTATCATAGCTCAAACTGTTTTTGCTTTTCAAGCTAGAACCCAAATTTTCTTTAAAACAGAAAAATAACTTTTATGATCATATGCAAGACATATGTTCATTGGATCTTACTTTGTATTTTTGTTTTTCTGTTCCCCCAAAGCATGGCATTAAAACAGCTTAGGTAAAATGAGTAAGGAATAGGGTATATGATTTTAGTTCATCTGCTGTATTCTAAGTTAAATTATGTCTTTGAATTTTGTGTTGTCATCTGGGTTTTTATTCTTACATAGTTACAGGGAGAGATGTTTCATTTTGTTAAAAATTCTTGAATGTGTAACTTAAACCTTGAATTATGACAGATGAAATTATTTGAATTGCTATAGCACACTTATCATGAAGCTTCATTTCCCTATGCAGCAGGATGAAGATGATACAAAATCATATTTATTATTTGAGATGATGTATCAAGTAAGAAATGTATATAAACTGATACATATATTTTCAGGCACTTAAATAAAATATAAGCTGAAATGTTTGATAGTCTGAGAAGCAATTTATAATGAGTTATATGATAATGTAGAATTTAATGCTACTTTACATGACTAAAGTCCATTTAGCTTGATCCTAAATTCTGTGGAAAGGTTTGTAATTCTTTAAGCTGTTCTTGTCTCATCTTGATCCTTCCCTAGGAAAGGGAATTAGGTTGTTTAATATCTTTGTGAAATTGTCATACATTTCTGTATTTTTCCTTCAAAGCAATAGCAATGACAGTTTATAGAATGCTTTCATGTACACATAATCCTGAGGATTATTGTTCTGATTTAATGACTTGATAAGAACATACATCTGTCCAATAACAGAGCTGGAAACTCTGAGGAACTGCTTTGGGATTTAGGATATAAAGCATGTATAATTTCATATTTTCATGGATAAAATAGATAAGCTGTCACAAGAGTGATTACGCACATGTGGGAATATTTGTTATTTTATCAGGTCCCTATTGCTCCACTTCCATTCATATCTGGCTCTAACTTGTTCTTTAGTTCAACTTCAGTTTTTCTTAGAAATATTGTTCAGTTTTGGATACAGGTATCCTTTCTTGAGATTTGCCTGGCACCCTGGCTGGTGTGGCTCAGTGGATTGAGCACCAGCCTGCGAACCAAAAGAGATTTGCCTGGCAAAATCTCAGTCATGCTTCACTCTAATTGTCCATCTTATTTAAGCCCACACTACAGTTGTCCAACCCTTTTGGCAAAAGATGATACTATTTACCAGTCAGTTCATTGTCTTTATCCTTACCAAGGGTGAAGAACTGTATCATGGAAATAATCATGGATGCCATTTCTCTCTTTCCTGACTGTTTGTATCCCCTTATAGCTTCGTATTTCTCAGCATTTGATATTAGCATGACATACACATAGGAATGCTTTATTTTAAATTTATGCTATATCTTTAATCTAGAACTAATAATTTGAAAAGTACATGCTTTCTAAAAGGGGTACAAGATGCAAATAAAAAAATTATCATGTAAAGCTTCTATCACCAAATAATAAAGAACACAAGTCAACTTATCTCTAAATTGACAAAAGAAATAGTTTCACAGACTATGTCCCTGAACATTACTGCCTAGGCAAATATTCTAAAGTGCCAGGTGTTTCATTACTTGAGTATATTTTTATGAAATGGAAGTTCATTGATTGCTATCAGATGGAAATTAGAAAGAAAATCAGCTATTTAAAATAATCTCAATTTATTTTGTATGATTTTAACTATATATATTTACTAATTTAAATATAAATACATATATGTGTGATTTTGCTAAACTTATGCAGTAAATTTTCTAAAATTATATTTTCATAAATATGTTTTTCAATTCTCTTGAAAAAATCTTCCATAAGTGTACATCCCAGGTATTTTAAAGGTAGTATAATTATTTATTTGAAAAATAGTGTAGATATCTTTATCTCAGCTGTCAAGTGTCAGAGGTCAGATGGCTAAAATTCTTGTGTAGATTTAAAGCATCACCTTTACTTCTGCTCTTAATTTTTTCATATGGATTTGAGTTACTGTCTGTTGTCATTTCATTTCAATCTGAAGAACTCCATTTAGTATTTCTTGTAGGACAGATATTCTAGCAATGAACTCTTTCAGAGTTACTTATAAGGGAATGCCATAAGTCATATCTTCAACACCCAGCAGGCACTTTATAAAACTTCGTAGCCTTCTCTGCTTGCTTGTGCAGAGCCTCCAGGTTAGCCAGAAGTGAGAACACAGAGTATTCTCAGGTCCTTTCTGAGCACATGTGGAGCCCTGGGTTTGTGCAGACCTATATATGTGTACGACCATCTAGATTTTCAAAAATGTGTTAGAGATTTTTAATCCCTTCTATGGATATCATTCCCCAGCTTTTCCCTTTAAAGTTAATGATTAGCCTATTGTTTGTCTGAACTATTATACTCAGGTGTCCATGATGTAAAAAATTGTGTCTAAACCAAGCAGAGCAATAAAGAAAAAAAACAAATTAAAAAAAATGAGAGTGGTCTAAGGGACCTCTGGGACATTATCCAGCATAATAAGGAGAAGAAAGTGAGCAAGGAACTGAGAACCTGTTTGAAGAAATAATGACTGAAAACTTCCTTAACCTGGTGAAGGAAAAAGACACACAAGTCCAGGAAGCACAGAGTCCCATACTAGAGGAACCCAAAGAGGCTCACACCAAGACACATCATAATTAAAATGGCAAGGGTTAAAGATGTAAAGATAATCTTAAGAGCCACAAGAGAAAGAGTTAGTTACCTACAAGTGAGCTCCCATAAGGCTGTCAACAGATTTCTCAACAGAAACTCTTTAGGTCTGAAAGGACTGGCATGAAGTATTCAAAGTGATGAAAAGCAAGGACCTACAACCAAGACTACTCTATGCAGCAAGTCTACCATTTAAAATTTAAGGCAAAATTAATAACTTTTCAGACAAAAAAAAGCTAAGGAGTTTATTGCCACCAAACTAGTATTGTAAGAAATGTTAAAATGTAAAGGACCTTCTTTAAGAATGAATGAAAAAAAGAGCAGAACATAGATATAAAGAAAAAGTGGTAATAAATAAGTACCTATCAATAATAACTTTGAATAATAACTTTAAATGCTCCCATCAAAAGACAAAGGGTAGCTGAATGGATAAGAAAATATGACCCATATAAATGCTGTCTATGAGAGACCAACCTCGGAACAGAAGATATGCATAGACTTAACCTGAAGGGATGGAAGAAGTATTACATTCAAATGGAAACAAACAAAAGAGTTGGGTTAGCAGTACTTAATATCAGACAAAATAGACTTCAAAACAAAAGCCATAAAGAGAGACAAAAAGGGACATAAAAAACTAGATGAATTGATCCAACAAGATGTAACCCTACATAGGAGCACCTAAATATATAAAGAAAACCTTGGTGGATGTAAAGGGAGAGATCAACAGTAATACACTCATGGTAGTGGATTTAAACACCCCATTGACATCAATGGATAGAATTTTCACACAAGAGATAAACAAGGCAACAGTGACCTTAAATGACACACTGGATCAGATGGCTTTAATTGATATTTACAGAACATTTCATCCTAAAACAGCAAAATGTACATTCTTTTCAAGTGCACATAGAACATCTTCTAGGATAGATCATTAAACAAGCCTTAATAAATTCAGGAAGAGTGAAATCATATCAAATATTTTCTTTGAACACAAAGGTATAAAACTGGAAATCAATTACAAAAAAAATAAACTGAAAAACACTCAAATACATGGAGGCTAAATAACATGTTGCTAAACAATGAATGGATTAGCAATAACATCAAGGAAGAAATCAGAAATTATCTTTAGACAAATAAAAACGAATATACAACAACCCCAAATCTGTGGGACACAGTGAAAGCAGTCCTAAGAGGGAAATTCATAACATTACAGGCCTACCTCAAGAAACAAGAAAAATCTCAAATAAGCAATCTAACCCCACACCTAAAAGAACTAAAAAAGAACAAACCAGAGTAAGTATAAGGAAGGCAATAATAAAGATCAGAGCAGAAATAATGACATAGAGACTAACAAAATAACACAAAAGATCAGTGGAACCAAGAGCTATTTCTATGAAAAGATAAACATGATTGATAAACCTTTGACCAGACTCATCAGAGAGAGAGAGAGTGCCCAAATAAATAAAATCAGAAATGAAAGAGGAGAAGTAACAATTGACACAACAGAAATACAAAGTATTGTAAGAAAATACTGCAAACAACTACATGCCAACAAATTGTACAACCTGGGTGAATTGGATTAGTTCCTAGAAACATACAATCTTTCAGGAAGAATCAGTAAAATCTCAGACATTTTTTGTAGCTGTACTTTTGCTGATATATTCCCTTAGGCAAGGGGAACAAAAGAAAAAATAAACAAATGGGATTACATCAAACTAAAAAGATTTTGCCCAGGAAAGGAACAGTCAACAAAATGAAAAGACAATTCTCTGACATGGTAGAACATATTTGCCAATAATATAAGGGGTTAATTTCCAAAATATATAAAGAACTTATATAACTCAACACCAATAAAACAAACAAACCAATTAAAAAATGAGCAAAGGTCCTGATAGACACCTCTCCACAAAGTACATACAGATGGCTAATAGACATATGAAAAGATGCTCATTGTTACTAACCATCAGAGAAATTCAAATTAGAACAGTGAAATATCACCTCATGCCTGTCAGGATGGCTGTCATCAATAAATCAACAAACAAGAAGTGTTGGTGAGAATATGGAGAAAAGGGAACTATTGTGCACTGTTGGTGGAAATAAAGATGGTACAACCACTGTGGAAAACAGTATGGACTTTCCTCAAAAATTTAAAAATCGAAATGCTATGTGACCCAGTGATTCCATTTCTGGGAGTATCTGAAGAAACCCAAAAACTGATTTAAAAGAATACGAGGTCTGTCTGGAAAAAGTCTAGCCATTGTTAATATAGGGAGAATGGTTTGCTTGACATTGATGTACCCTGGCAGCTAAGGAGAATGGATTGGAGTGTGCATGTGTGAACGATGAAAACTCACTCTACCAGTCAGTGGGGGTGGTAGACACCGTTGATTGAGCATGTGTACTGTGTGGCCATTGTATTTAAAATGAGCAAGTAGAGCAATGAATGTGCATCAGATTTTGTGTTAAGCTTGAACACAAATAGTTTCCATGGAAACTATTTGGATGATTCAGAAGGCCACAGCTATGCACAACTGGCTGTTGGCAGCCTCATGACAACAATATGCCTGCTCATGTGTCATGTCTCATGCAGACTTTTTTGGCAAAACATCAAATAACCCCCAGCCCCTATAACCCAGATTTGGCACCCTGCAACTTCTGGCTTTTCCCAAAATTAAAATCACCTTTGAAAGGGAAGAGATTTCAGACTGTCGATGAGATTCAGGAAAATATGATGGGGCAGCTGATGGCGATTGGTAGAACTGTGTGAGGTCCCAAAGTGCCTGCTTTGAAGGGGACTGAAGGATCATTGTCCTGTGTACAGTATTTCTTGTATCTTGTATCTTCTTCAATAAATGTCTCTATTTTTCATATTACATGGCTGGATACCTTTGCACTCATTATGCTTATTGAAGTGTTATTTACAATATCCAAGATTTGGAAGCGCCCCAGGTGCTCATCAGCAGATGAGTGGATAAATAGCTGTGGTACATTTACACAATAGAATAACTACTTGACAGTAAAAAAGAAGGACATTTTACCTTTTATGACAGCATGGATAGACCTGGATAGTATTATGCTAAGTGAAATAATACAGTCAGAGAAAGACAAATACTGTGTGATTTTACTTATATGTGGAGTCTAATGAAAAAATAAACAAAATAGAAAAGAATAATAGGTACATAGAACACAGTGACAACTGTCAGAGTGGAGGAGGGTTAGGGGTACTGGGTGAAAAAAGTAAAGGGATTAAGAAAAAAAAAAAACCAGACACAAAAGTATGGAGATTACCAGAGGGAAAGGGCAGTGATGGAGGTAGAAGAGGGCAAAGGGGGCATAAATGGTCGCTGAAAGGGACTTGACTTTGGGTGGTGAACACGTGATGCAGTACGCAGATGATATGTAGTAGAGTTGTACACTTGAACCGGTATGGTCTTGTTATCCAATGTCACCCCAATAAATCCAATTAACAAAAACAGACAAAAATTGTCTCATTGTTTTTCACAAATTTCTCTCTTTCCAATCATCCTCACCTCTCAAAGAGGTTTTTTTTTTTTTTTTTGCACTGAGTGAGCTCTGAGTCAGTGCTGTAGTTTGGCTGCCTGTGTCCTCCCCACATTCCTATGTTGAATTTGATGGTATTTGGAGGTGGGACCTTAGAGAAGTGATTAGGTCATAAGGACAGAAGCCTTCTGAATGAGATTAGTGCCTCTATAAAAGAGACTGGAAAGACTTTCTCATTCTTCCCACCCTGTGTAGACACAACAAAAAGACTGTGGTCTGTGAACACAGGGGTGGGCTCTCATCAGAAAGCAATGTTTGTGCCTTGAACTTGGACTTTCTAGTCTCCAGAACCTTGAGAAATAAATATGTGTTGTTTAAGCCAGCCAGTCTATGGTATTTTTGTTATAGAGCCTGAATGGACTAAATTAGCTAAAATAGAAACAGCTTTGCATGCAGAATCTTGCAGCGAACTCTCAGGCTGGTTAAATAATGAAAATTGTCTTGGGCTTTGAAGGACCTCCAATCCTGTTCTTTCTCCCATGGCTGCCAAGCTGTTGATTTACACATGATTGTGAAGCTGTTGTTTTCAAGGCTGTCATTAAGCTGGCATGGAGGGAATGAGAATAGAACAAGTGAAAAATGCCACAAAACTTTCTGTCCTTCCTTAAGAGTTAGCAATTTTTCTTTAATAAGTACTCTGCAGATTGCTGCGAGCAATTGGTTAATTCCAGAGATCCGAAATGTTAGTTCTGACCATTTTTTTGGAAAAAAACATTTTTTTCTCATGTCTTTTATGGAGGAGAGAAATTTTGGAGGTTTTACTCTGTCATTTTCACTGATGTCACCTATTCAGTCTCTCTTTGATTCTTGTTTTGATCAAAGTGAGATGGATACATTAACAACATTGAAAATGTATCAGAGGCTGGTAAAGGGGATTTTTCCCATCTTTTATTCCCTAATGTGTGCACAGTCCACACAACTTCTATACTAAGGACATGTCCATGATAGGTTTGTACCATATTAATGGTGGTTATAGGCATTAAAAACAAGTAAGCAAAACCTTCTAACCTCCTCGCCCCCTCCCACACAAAAAGCAAAAAGCAAACAATAACAACCACCAAAAACAGAGGGATGGTTACAATCAAGTGTGACTAGTCTGTTGATTTTTTAAAGTGGGATTACATCTTTGGTGCCATAGTTAGTAAAGCACTGGTGTCAATGTCAGGCTTCCCGTGTGGGAATCGCAGGTATGCAGGTGCTTCATTAGCCTGATTCTCTGTTTCCTAATCTGTGAAATGGTACCAGAGATCTCCTAGAATTGCTCTGAGTATTAGCTACAATGTAAATCTGTGTGTGTCACATGATAGAAATTCAGCTCAAAGCAGCTATCACCAACAGAAAAGATATTAATTAATAGTAACTATTGTTCTTATGTCATTTACATGTTATGCCTCATAGGACATACTGAGCATACGTTCTCATGCTAAGTTTGAAAACTCAGAGTTGCTTGCTTATATGTTTTGTCCTTCAACATGTAGATTATGTAGATTTCTGATAGTTCATGTTGGGGGGTGGCAGTTAAATGGAAAACAACTATTTCATGATTGTAAAGTTCTTGAATTTAAACATGTGAGTGTGAGGTGGTTAAGAAGAGTGGGTGTGACTTGTGAGTGATAGTGTAGTAAGTCTCATTCATCCCAACATATAAGAGAGAGGCATGGTGGAGTCCAGGGTTACATTGATTAAGCTAAGCCATCAATATGAAAGGGCAGGTATAGCATAGGTGAACTGAGGACAAGGAAGAGAGAACAATGAGACTGAGAGAAGAAAGCTGATCATGTGTTGGAGGACAGAGGGAAGTGTGGATAAACTATACAAATAAAGATAATTTGATGGCTCATTAAGAAAAAAAGAAGCAAAGTAGAGAGGCTTCAAGATTCCCAGTGGAAGGGAAAAGGTGCAGTTGCTTGTATCTCTGGCTTCAGTGTGGAATGCATGCTTATTTTTCCTCCCAGTTTAAATTGAACTTTTCCTGTCCCTTTAGAGAAGGCAGAGTAACCGTAGCAAAATGATTGTAAACATATGGTGTGTGTTAATGTGATCGTTCGCTTCCTCATTATGGATTTAGTATGAATGTTAACATCTAACTGCCTAATTTCCCAATAACCATTGAAAAATTAGAGCTGCATCATTGCCACCCTACTACTCATTATAATAATTTTGTCATTTCTAAAATCATTTAATCTTCACAAAATAATGCAGATCATTTGCCTTTTGTATTATTTTGACTTTTGGGCTATATTGATTTATTTGTGAATTATGAATCTGTATAAAATAAAAATCAAACAATTAGCAATATTTTACATAAAAATAAATTACAGTTATATTATCTATGTTTGTCTTTATGAGATCAATGTTTATTTGTTCCTTGCATATCTAGGTCCATATCAAAGCTGTTAAAAATTGTCATACACATGTATATGGTAAAATATCCAAATCTTTCCATGCTTTGTTTAAATTGCTTCCATAAATCACCAAGAATAAATTCTTACTCTGTGCACAGACATAATTCATTATTCAGCGGGAAAAAATTTCTATGAAGCTGAAGACTTATGTGTGTTTCTGGTTATAGACATATATGTGACTTTTAAGTAATTTGCACATTGTATAAAAACATATTAGGAACTGCACATATGCATACATATTCACATGCCTACATATAAGATTATATATTTTCTCTCTCTCACACACACAAATGCACACAGCCAGCTCACACACGCTCACACTCAACTGCACACATTGATATACAATATTCATGTATTCTCATATGCTTGTGCAGGTACAGATAGTTATTTAAAATGCATTGTGAGTTTTTCCTATTGGATTTGGAACATGGAGAACTGTTTTTTTACACTGTATTATTTTCGCTAATAATGAGGGGTAAACCTGCTGAGATTTAGCTGCCTTTCAACTTGGATGTGAATAAACAGAGTGATTTATGCATTTAATTTTGAAATATACTTAGTGCTTCTATTAAATACCAACCCTTAATTTTCTTTTAGATATTTGATTATTCTTAAAAGCATTTGGGGCAGAAACGCACGTAAAAAGGCTATAACTTTAACCTTTTCCATAAGGATATGGTCATTCATAAATTTCTATAAAAGAGAATAAATAGTCATCAGTTAAATATAGGTCCTATTAGGATTAGAGCTAAATGCACAATGATTCTACCCTATGCCTTTATTTGTTAAAATAATTTTATTTTTCGATCACAGGCATACAATATTACATTAGTTTTAGGTGTACAGCACAGCGATTAGACATTATGTAACTTACTAAGTGAATACCCTGATCAATCTAATATCAATCTGACACCATATATAGCTTTACAATATTATTGACTATATTACCTATGCTATACTTTACATCCCTGTGACTATTCTGTAACTACCAATTTATACTTCTTCATCCTTAACCTTTTGTACCTATCCCAATACCCCTTCCCATTTGGCAATGATCAAAATGTTCTCTGTATCTCTGAGTTTGTTTCTATTCTACTTGTACTTGTTCATTTTTTAAATTCAATTGTTGATATATATTTATTGCCATTTTATTGATCATATTTTTTATCTTTTTTTTCTTCTTAAAGAAGACCTTTTAACATACGTAAGGTTGGTTTGGGGGTGATGAACTCCTTTAGCTTTTTTTTTTTTTGTCTGGGAAGCCCTTTATTTGTCATTTGATTCTAAATGATAGCTTTGCTGGGTAGAGGAATTTTGGTTGTAGGTTTTTGCCCTTCATCACTTTGAATATTTCTCGCCACTACATTTTGGCCTGCAAAGTTTCTGTTGGGAAATCAGCTGATAGTCTCATGTAAGCTCTCCTGTAGGAAATTAACTGCTTTTCTCTTGTAGCTTTTAAGATTCCATCTTTGTCTATAACCTTTTGCACTTTAAGTATAATGTATCTAGTGTGAGCCTCTTTGGGTTCATCTCGTTTGGCTCTCTGCACTTCCTGGATTTGTATGTCTATTTCTTTCAGCAGGTTAGGGAAATTTTCTATCATTATTTTTCATATAGATTTTCAATTTTCTTGCTCTCTCTGTTCTCCTTCTGGCACCTCCATGATGTGAATGTTGGAACACATCAAATTGTCCCACAGGCTTTTCATACTAGCTTAATTTTTGAATTCTTTTTTTCTTTTTGCTATTCTTACTAAGTGTTTTTGGCTTTCTTGTACTCCAAATTGCTGCTTTGATTATTGGCTTCATGTACACTACCATTGATTCCCTATAAGTTATTCTTCATTTCAGTTAGTGTAGCCTTCATTTCTGACTAGTACTTTTTAATGGTTTTCATGTCCTTTTTTATGCTGTCAAAGTTCTCACTAAGTTCATCTGTTGTTTCCCTAAGTTCATTGAGCATCCTTATAACCAGTGTTTTGATCAGCATCTGATAGATTGCTTATCTCCATTTTGTTTAGCTCTTTTTCTGAAGTTTTGATCTGGTCTTTCATTTGGGCCACGTTTCTTTGTCTCCTCATTTTGGCAGCCTGTGTTTGTTTCTATGTATTAGGTAGAGCTGCTTTGATTCCATGCCTTGTTAGTGTGACCTAATATAGTAGGTGTCCTGTAGGGTACAGTGGCACAGCCTACCCTATCACCCATGCTGGGTACTTGAGGTACACCCTTCGTGTAGGCTGAGTACACCCTCCTCTGGTAGTTGAGCCTTGGTTGCTGTTGGCAGGTCAGTCCCTGGGAGGGATTTACCCAGGCCATCAGCTGAAAGGATTGATTGTAACCACTTGCCACCAACCTCTGCCCTCCGTAGAGGATCAGCTGTATAGGGGCAGGGTGGTGGTGCTCTGATGTGGTCTGTAGCTGTTCACTAGGTACACTGGCCCTGGAGTTTCCTGGGTGGTATAGGCCAAGGTAAGCCTCCACCTGTGTTTTGCCCAGGGCCACCCTGTCTGAGCTATAAAGCAATTGAGATGACTGCTACTTGTGCTGGGCTTGGAGATTCCTAGGCAAAGCCAAGCTGTGAATCTAGGCTGGCTGGTGCTAGTGCCATGCCTGGGGCTCACTGAGGCCAGCTGTTGCTTGTTTGATAGGACTGAGGAAGTTGTGAAGCCTGAGCCAAGACCACCCATTCATGTGGAAAAGCAGCTTGGGTGGGCCCATAAGTTGCATGGGGCAGAGTCTCTGGGGATATCCAAGATGGATCAAACAGAGTTAGCCAGGTTGATGGAGTCTCAGATATGGCTGCAGCTTGCCAACTCTGTGAGGGAAGGGTTTAGAAAGGGACAATGGCCTCTGCTTGCCTTGATGCCAGACACTTCAGTTCCTCCCTTGTAATGCTGGTGCCCTTCAAGCTGCTACTCTGGTGCTGGAACTCAGAGGGAGTGAGTCTGGGTAGGTGAGTCTGTGTGTGGGTTCTTTAAGAGGAACTAACTGCTTGGGGCTCTAGAAGTTTCTTCTTCCAACTCAATCCCTGCTGGTTTTTGCAGCCAGAAGATGTGAGGACTTATCTTCCTGGCACTGGAACCCTGGTATGGGGGATCTGGTGTGGGTCTGGGACTCCTTGCTCATGAGATATCCCTCCTGAATTTTTATCCACCACATGTGGATATGGGACTAGCGCATTTTGTGTCTGTGTCTCTTCTACTAGTCTGGATGGGTGTGGTTTCTTTAATTCAGTAGTTGTCAGATTCCCATTCGACTCGATTTCTGACAGTTCTGAGTGATGGTCATTCTGTATTTTAGTTGTAATTTTGATGTGGTTGTGCAAAGAAGTGAGCCATATCTGCCTACACTGCCATCTTGACTAGAAGTTGCATCTCCTTTCTATTTTCTATTCATCACAAATAGGTGTGAGACCAGCCAGTTTTGTGAATCTGCCCCTTCTGCCAGTCTTAATGTGGCTTCTTTATATACTTTGTTGTAGGATTTATGTCCAGCTCCATTTCAGGTGGTTCTGAATGATCATTGTCTGTAGTTTAGTTGTAATTTTTATGTGGTTGTGGGGGGATGTAGTACCACATGTACTTATACTGACTGGAATTCTACTTGGTGACTTTTTTTCTTCTTGTTTTTCTATGCATTAGGTTTTAATTTCATGAACATTCACCCCACATGCCATCTAGATTAGAGTACTGCATGTTCCAGTCATATTCAGCATAGGACAACTGAACAGGTTGTATAGCTTCTCACCTGGACTCCTGCATGTGGTGTTTGTGTCCATATAACCTTGCATACTCCTTCCACCTTCATTTTGTGTAGACCAGTCCACAAAGATGAAAGGAACATGTAGACATGTTATCAACTCTACCTTGGCCTCTTTGTTAAGAATAAGGATTGTTAAGAATAAGGGGCTTGAATAGGGCCAGCAAATTGTAATGCGGAGCGGTGCTGTGGTATTTCTCCACATTTTGCACCCAGGCCACTGAAACTTTGGCTGAAAGGAAGAGCTTATGGGAACAACCTATTTTGCATATCTGTCATTTGGGAATTTCAGCATTTGAACTTCAAGGAACTCTAAACCTAATTCATCAGGCTTCCTTTCTCAAAACTTCTCTTTAGAGATGAGAAAATAGAGGCCCAAAGAGGGGAAGCAACCTGAGTTCACAGAAATAGTTTGTGTCAAAGCCAACACTATAATGATAACAATCTTTTAGTTCCTAACCCAGAGTGTCTTCCATTACCCCTTAAGTATTATTGACACTCATTACTTGGGTGATTCACCTCCTATTGCTTCTTTTCCACTATCTAAATTATGAGTGCTTGAATAGGGCGAATTTCATAATGCACATTCTGTAGAACCTACAATTTCCATTTCCCCAAGCTCTTGTCTCATGGTTATTAGCTTGTGCCTGAATGTGAGTGGTTTGTCAATATCCAGGCCTGAAGGACTGTGTATCAGATTCCTATTATTTTTAATTACTAGTGAAACACCTTCATTAGAAGTAGCCTGTGAAATTGCGTCCAGAAGCTTTCTGTTATTCTGTTTTAAATTGTGAAATGTGGATATCATAAAAAGGGCTCTTTCAGTTTCAAAAGTATTCATACAATAATGTGACCTCAAATGAATGTGATTTAAGAACTTGGTTCACACAGTATATTGAATTCTTTTCAGAGTTTTTAGAAGGGAGTATATGCTCAATATTTTTATAATTAATATGGGCTTTATAAATAATTTTCTTGTATTATATAGGTTTGAGACTTTTAAGCAAAAGATTATCTGAGCTGGTGGTAAACTCTGCAGGTAGGATGTTGTCAACCTGTAGCTGATTGAAGTTCAAGCAGTTGAGTGGTGCAGCAGTTAAGAAGCATTGATGTCATCTGTCTGCTTGCAGACTCTTTGTAGGTGTGGAGAATATCTGCTGGCCTAGAAGGTTTTTATAAAGATATGTATAATATAAAGTAGATCAATTAATACTTATTATTCATAGTAGGAGTTTGGTTTTAATTGTACAGGCAGCTGTTTTATACCTATTTGATTTTTTCTTCTATTTTTGGCTGGTGGGTTGTAGGATGTGGGAGGGAGCTAGAAAAATTCCAGATATCAAACACAATTTCAAGGTAGTTGCTTCCTTTCCTGTGAATTTACTGTTAATCCTTTTAGTCAATAATCTCTTCAGTTGAATATACAGCACAGTTCTCCTAGTTGAGGACACCAAATACTATTTCAAAGTGGTTGAAAACCTGGTGATAAAAAATTTCCAGTAATATTCTCATTTTATGATTACTTCCTCGGATGACTTCTTAAAGATGAAGAAGCAATAATCATGTGGAGGCATTTAATATTAAGTATTTAGAGACTTTAATAACTTGAGATTAATATTTATAAAACTTTTATGGGTGACATAGCTAACATTTAATGAAAATACCTCATTACATTAGTATTATGAGATTGACTGATATAATAGTAAAATATAAATTATGCATTTTCTCATTGATCCTTGACAAGTTTTTATATGGAAACATGACTGATGGGCTGGATAGTTGTAGACTTTGGAATTGTTCCAGTATGAGTTTTAATAGAGGCTTTGGTACTTACTGGCAGTGAGAATTTCAGGAAACTAATTGTTCTCTGAAACTCTTTCCTTATGTAGTGAATGACAATGGTAATTCCTGTCTTGCCTTATTTTTTTTTTACTATATTAATGATATATGGTATAAGGACCCAGCATAATGGTTTGAGTGTAATGATGATAATGGTAAATAATACTAGTAACAAGGTAATCAGTGTAAGGAATAATCTAAATACCATATGAAATAACAAATATTGAACTTGTAAAAATACATATTTTATATTCAAAATAACCAAGTATTTTATTTGCTGTCTTTCAGTAAAAACCAAGGTGTCAAGTGAGAGTTTCTTTATACTCTAGGAAATAAGACGAGGCAGGAGATGAAATTCAATTCAAACAAAAGGCCTAATGAGCATTACTTGAAACCTTTGTAAAAATTGTACAGTTAATAAGGTGGCTTAATTTCATTGCTAGAGGCGCTGATGCATATTTCATTCATCTTAAGCCTTTCCTCTTTCAGAGCGAGAATGGAAATATAATAATTGCATAGTCCATGATTAGCCAGCTGCTTCGCAATTCTGTCTTACAGAATACTTTCTGCTGTATCTTTTTGCTGGCAATGGGTAGCAAGTAGTCAATATTAGTTGCAGATGGACAATATATTTTTCTTTTGATGTAATTGCTATCCTTTTAATATAGTATCAGGGCTATTGGCAGTGTTCCCAATCTGAGTTGTTATAAAAACTGATGACAAAAAAGTCCCATCCACAATACGCAGTTAACCCTTTTCATAAAGATGCAGGCGGTTTCACCAAATTGACTTTTGTAACTGTTCTCTCTTGCTTTAAGCCTGAAACCTTTGTTGAAGTAGGACCAATGGAGGTTCATCAGAATCTGTCTGTGCCCAGTTCCTCATCTTCACAGCAATGCTTGTAAATAGAGTGTGAGTCATGGGGCCTCACACCCACCTTGCCCTCACCCCACCCCCAACAGAGCAACAGCAAGTATCAGGCAGAAGAATATTCCAGAAAGAAATTAAATCTATATTTAATAGCACAGCCCGGGGCTGGTAGTCATTGCAGATTCCTGTAAAGAAATATCCTCAGCATCCAGGGCTCCTGGTCACTCCTCATAACCACCTGGCTAGAAAATTGCCCTGGACATCATGCCTGTCGTTGAGGGCAAGGCAGACTTTTAAAGTAGATGACTGGGGAGGAAGGATTATGTTAGTTTTGTTTCCTACTTTTCCATTCTTGACAGATTAGCCTTTCCTGAGTGCTGAGAGGTTATGTTAACTACTCCATATCATCACTGCCTTGGCCTTGGCATCCGTGTTGTGTGGCCAGGCAGCCTGTGGGGGCCTTGAACTGACACAAATTCCCTGTCCACCAACCCCCTCGGCCTCGGCCACCTAGCACATGCCCTAGATAACAGCCCACAGTCACAAGTAACTGTAAGCTCCTGATATGACTGGTTCTCCCCTGCCTCCCAGGGCCTTCCCTTTGTGTTCCCCTTAGATAAGACCCCACCTTTAGTTTACCAAAACTCCAGTCTTTTTGGTATGAATTGACCAATTTGGCCTTAGCATGGGAACCCCAAAGCACTCCACATGTGGGTTGTGGATGGTAAGAGAACATGTGCCCCAGGTCTTGTAGCTCTCTTTGCTTGTATCCTACCTTGATCTCTCCTTGTGGGCCCTCAAGGTATGCTTTGTATTTCTAGGACCTGTCAGTAATAAACTCCTCTATTTCAATTCCCCTGTGGTCTTTGCTGAACCATCTGGCTTACCATCTGATATCCCAGGGCTCTACTTAACAAATGTTAATGCAATAGTCACAACCCTGAGGAACCCTAAATGTCTGCAGTAATTATTGAGTGAGCCTCCTCTGTCCCCCAAACCAGTGAGAGCCCAGCCAAAGAAACATTTTAAGATTCCTTTCCTGAATTAGGACACCATAGAGCCCAGATTGCCATTGCTGGGTAGCATAGCCCTAAATATTCAGTGCTATATTATCTGGCAGTAGCTTCCGGTAGTCTTTTCAAATCTCCCTACTAGGCCCACTTTCACTGCTGTTTCTCTTATGACTTGGTACATGTGTGCCTGTGCATGCCACCCCCCTCCTCCAACACACGTGAAAAGGCATTTGTCTGCACAATAACCACCTGTGCCTCCTAAGAGTTTCTGCCTCCCCCAAGTCTTTAGGCATTTCTCCAGTCTATGGGTTGGTGTTTGCATTGCTCAAGAATCCTCCCTATATCACCCTTCTGGCAAGGATTAAGTTTGCTTTTGATGCCTGCAACACCTTTGCTCTGTTCTCTTAAAATATGTTGTAACAATTAACTAAGTAAGCTTTCATCTGGCTTACTCTGATCAAACCATCTTCAGTGTTTATGTTTCTAGATTGTATCTGAGTTTTGTTGCAAACCCCAGATTTAGTGGGATCATTAAAAATATTTCTTGTCTTTTCCCTGTGGGTGATTTTTTTTCCTCTCATATTTATAAAATGGAGCTACATTGTACACAGAGGAGTCTTCTAAAGCTTTTTTATTAGGTGGAACTGGAATGCAGTAAAACATTCCTTTTGGAAGCCCCCACAAATCACTCAAAATGTAAAATACATAGATGTGGATAACCTCAAAAAAATCCACAGCCAAACAGTTTTTCCTATAGCATTGATCCAATCGTCATTTCTTCAACTGAGTATCAGATGACATTTTGGCTTGTGTTTTGACATCATGCAATAGAGAAAATATGTATGTTTAACCTGGAATCATGCTTAGTGAGCTGAGATACAATATTGGAGGCATATGGGTTGACTGAAGACACAGCCGATTCTTTTGCTGTGGCCCCACTTGTACTGTGTCATATGTTGTTCATGGAGAGCAATGTAGAGTAGATTGTCAATACTTGCTCTGGGTTCTCTTTTCCTCAAGCAGCTACACTTGAATTTGCATAAGTCAAATGTGCAAATGACAGCATTCCACAGTTCTTTGCATAGCTCAAGGCTTACCCTCAGCATTTTCCATGGCCAACCATGTATGGCATTAGGAGCCACTGGTGGTGATAATGACCACATTTATTATTTACTCAGTGTGCAAGGTACAGTGTTAAGTGTTTTATGTTGTAATCCCATTTGATCTGTACACCTCTGTAAATTCTGCATTTTTAGTCCAATTTTCCAGATATATATGGATATATGGACTTGTAAAGGCAAGAAATATTTAAAGTCATGAAAAGCAGGCAACTACAGCCAAGATTGTTCTGCCCAGCAAAACTACATTTTGAATTGAAGGGCAGATAAAGAACTTCCCAGACAAGGGAAAACTAAAGGAGTTCATCACCAAACCATTATTACATGAAATGTTAAAGGAATTTATTTAAGAAAGAGAAGATCAAAACTATGAATAATAAAGTGGCAAAAAATACATATCTCTGAACAATTCACTCTGAAAAACAAACAAGAAGAACAGAGAGAGAATCATGGATATGGAGAACATTTGGATGGTTTCCAGACTTGAGGGAAGTGTGGGGGAATGGGTGAAGAGGTGAGGGGATTAAGAAGTACAAATAGGTAGTTACAGAATAGCAATGGGGATGTAAAGTGGGATATAGGAGATGGAATAGCCAAAGAATTTATATGTGTGACCCAGGACATGAACAATGGTATAGGGATTACCTGAGGGAGTGGGGGCTGCTGGATGGAGGAGGACTAAAAGGGGAAAGTGGGACAACTGTTATACCATAATCAATAATATATAATAAAAAAGAATCTTTCAATCTTCAAAAAAAAAAAAAAAGCCACTACCAACAAATTCAGGTAAACAATAGACCTTATTCACTATTTTCACCCCAACTAGTGAGTGTGTGTTTGTGTGTATGTGGGAATTGTGTACCAACTGGCTTAGAATGTGTAACATTCTAGAGAGACAAAAGTCAGTAAGGTATATTAACAGTGGTTTTATTATATTCACAGTGAAATGACTGAATACTAAAAGTTAAATCTCTGCAAGTCATATAACTAGTTCAACTTAGTATTTGAGCCATGCTTCTTCCTACTATTTGTAAGGAGAGTATTTTTTGTTTCTAACTTGTTTCTAGTATCTATTTTTTAGTTTTTCAGCTTTCTCAAGAAGTAGGACCTTGGTAATATTACACACTGCAAAATATTGTTGTACTATATATTTTTTTCTGCACATACAGCTTGTTTCCTGGGCTATTTTTTAAAAAACTAGGTGGTGTGTACCACAGCCTTGGGGTCTTCACATACAGAGTATCTTGAAATTTACCCATTTTTTAATATAGTACAATTTTCCCTTGAAAATAGGATTTATTGTTCTGTTCGGGCTAATCTGAGGTGTTCTAGATACAACCTTAAGGTGTTTCTGTCAAAAAAGATCTTGGTATTAAGCTGCCTAGGTGGGTGAATTAACTTTTTGTGTTATCTGTTTCTCAGAGGTTGAATAGGGATTTTATCTTATTCCCATGTACTGTGATATATCACTTATTCTGCTTTTTAATTTTCTAAAACTCTAATTTCTGTTTCTGTATTTCTTTTGTTTGACATCTTATGCTATATAGTTTTTTCTTTATTTTATTCATTCATTTATAACCCTTTAAGATTTAGGGAATATATTTTTAATTATTTCTGTGTTGACTGTTGTACTGTTAAATTATGATCACACACACCTATTTACCTATCTTTATCTTTTTTGTTTATTAATATTTGTTTTAACTTTAAATGAAAAGAAGTTATATGGCCAAAATTATGTTGTGTCTTCTAGTTTTATCAATTTTAGAGGTAGACATGATACTCTAGGCAAAATGAATACTAGCAGCAGTCTACTCGAGAGTTAGCTGTAAAATCTACCTCTTAAAACATTACTTTTCAAGTTTTCCTGAATATTTTGTTTCTGTTAGGCTCAGGTTTAAAGTAGACAGATTTTAATTAAGTTGATTTCCAAAAACTAGATGCTTTTCTTCTAAAAAATTTTTTAATATATTTTATTGATTATGCTATTACAGTTGTTCCATTTCTCCCCCATCATTCCCCTCCACCCTGCATACCCCCTCCTACCCACATTCCCCCCTTTAGTTCATGTCCATGTATCATAAGTTCTTTAGCTTCTACCTTTCCCACAATATTCTTGCCCTCCCCCTGTCTATTTTCTACCCACCGTCTAGGCTACTTATTTTCTGTACCTTCCCCCCTCTCTCCTCCTCTCTCTCCCCTGTTGCTGACCCTCCATGTAATCTCCATTTCTGTGGTTCTGTTCCTGTTCTAGCTGTTTGCTTAGTGTGCTTTTGTTTTTGTTTTAGGTGCAGTTGTTAATAATTGTGAGTTTGCTGTCATTTTACTATACATGTTATTATCTTCTTTTTCTTAGATAAAAGTCCCTTTAACATTTCATACAATAAGGACTTGGTGATGATTAACTTCTTTGACTTGACCTTATCTGAGAAGTGCTTTATCTGTCCTTTCATTCTAAATGAAAGCTTTACTGGATAGAGCAATCTTGGATGTAGGTCCTTGCCTTTCATGACTTGGAATACTTCTTTCCAGCTCCTTCTTGCCTGTAAGGTCTCTTTTGAGAAATCAGCTGATAGTCTGATGGGAACTCCTTTGTAGGTGACTGTGCCCTTATCCCTTGCTGCTTCTAGAATTCTCTCCTTCATTTTAATCTTGGCTAATGTAATTATAATGTGCCTTGGTGTGTTTTTCCTTGGGTCCAACTTCTTTGGGACTTGCTGAGTTTCTTGGACTTCCTGGAAGTCTATTTCCTTTGCCAGATTGGGGAAGTTCTCCTTTATTATTTGTTCAAATAAGTTTTCCACTTGTTGCTCTTCCTCTTCCCCTTCTGGTACCCCTATAATTCGCATGTTGGGATGTTTAAAGATGTCCTGGAGGTTCCTAAGCCTCTCTTCATTTTTTTTTGAATTCTTGTTTCTTCCTTCTTTTCTGTTTGGTTGTTTCTTTCTCCCTTCTGGTCCACTCCATTGATTTGAGTCACAGTTTCCCTCCCATCACTATTGGTTCCCTGTACATTTTCCTTCATTTCCCTTAGTGTAGCCTTCATTTTTTTCATCTAATGGCAACCAAAATCAACCAATTCTGTGAGCATCCTGATCACCAGTGCTTTGAACTGTGCGTCTGATAGGTTGGCTATCTCTTGATAGCTTAGATGAATTGGCCCTGAGGCTTTGATCTGTTCTCCCATTTGAGCCATTTTTTGGGTTTTTATTTATTTATTTTTTGGTCTGTTCACACCTGTTACATAGTGAGGGGTGGAGCTTTAGGTGTTCACCAGGGCAGGGCAGCCCAGTTGCTAGGTTATGAAGCCGTATGTGGGGGCAGGGTCCGAGAGGGAACAATGGTGCTCTTGCTCCTCTCTCTCTTGTATTTCAGTTCCTTCTGCCACTTTCCACAAGCAAATTGGGCCCTTCTGGTGCTGATTTCCATGTGGATGGGCTTGTGCATGTTATAGGACTCTGTGGGTCTCTCTAACGAATTCTCCTGTGAGGCTGGCAGTGTCTCCCAGCACCTCAACTCCCACAAATGTTTTCAACTGGTGTTTTTAGGTTTTATTTCCTGGCGCTGGGGCCCTGGGTTGCAAGGTCTATCTCACTTCCTGTTTTCGCCTGGATTATCTGCATGTGAATGTGGGACCACCTGGTCAGCCAGCTGCCTTGCACTGCCTCACTGGGTCTGCCAGTTGCAACCCCGTGCCCGGTCCGCTAGCTGTTGCCTGCGCCTAGGGCTCCTGAGCTCCTGGGTCCACCAACCTCCACTTTTTCCTGTTGCGACTCCGCCCCTCTTACCAGTCTGGATGAATGGTTGTTGGACTTCCCTACAGTTCAATTTTCTGTTAGTTCTGG
>PVKU01007596.1:13897-85280 GCA_004027475.1 Anoura caudifer | reverse complement strand
CCCAGGCGTAAGCCCGGGAAGCCTTCCCGCCCGTATTTGTCTGTAAACAACCAATAAGGTATAGAGGCGCCAATCCCCTGAGCCAATAGCTAACTGCCACATCCTGCTTCTGTGCAAACGCTTGCTTGCTCTGCTATTATAAAAACCCATAGCCTGTAAGCTCAGGCGCGGCTCTCATTTGGTTGCTCTGCGGAGCACATTGACTCCGGTCACATTTGGGAGAGTCCGCCCCTGCGCAGGTAAAACTTTGTTTGGCCAATAAAATATCTCAGAAGCCCTCTGGAGATCAGTTCCTTTATCTCGCGTTTGAATACAACAAACCCCATAAAGATGAGTAGCAAACAATGGTTAGCCACATTTGTATGATTTTTCCAAAATCATATTGATGAATCTAAGACCTGTTTTAATTACTATTTACAGCTACATTTTACCTTTCTTTTATTTTTGGTAATTTTGCCAAGTCTGAGATTTTCCACCAAACACATTTAACACCACCCTCCAGTGTTTTTGGGTGTATGTGATACAACTGTCACAATGTCTCTAGAAAATTGTTCCAGTCATCATCCCCAGTGAGCCAGCTGGGTCACTGGAGAATCCAAAGAAACACAATCTCACTAATGTGATCAGAAAACAAGTGTTTGAACTCAGCTCTTTCTTCTGAAACATGGAGCCCTTTTTACCTTCCTAGGAATTGTAGAAAGAGCTGACCCTGATGCATTTGCATATTAATGGATGGGTAATGTGTGAACTGTCAACATCCCTGAGAACCTTTCAGGGAAGTCTAATTGGAATGAAAGCACCCAGTTAATGTAACTTTTAAAAAGGTTGCTCACTTCCTCATTGACAAAACAAACCAGTAGAAATCTGGTTGTTGCCCATATTCTAGAGACAGATCCCTATCAAGTTTACTTTACTGAAGAAGGTCAAGAGATCCAAATGATTGCCAGATGTCTCCACACTTTCTCAGGATGTGTCTTTTGGAAAAGGCCATTGTAAAACTGTTTCCCTCACTATAAATGATGATTCTGGCTTTTTATCTAACAACTTTACACATTCAGCTCTTTGTATTCTCAGGTATCTAAGGCCATTATTGTGATCCCACATGGGCAGCATTGCAGCCACTGACAATTTTTTCTGCTTTTTAGGAGAAAATATCAAGAGAAGTGGATGACTTTTCTGGTTAGAAGCAGTTAGGTATTGGTATCCTGATGGATCTGTCAATTGTGTACCTCGGGTCATGGCTAGCAGAATAAGAAGGGAGTGCTGTAGAACCAGCTACTTTGCATTCTTATAATTCTGAGCTACTGAGTTGTCCTTTGGTTTGTCTTAATGTTTAAAGTATCTTTAGTTCTCCCACTGTACCTGATAAAAATAAATTGAAAAAAATATGGTGGTGTTCCACTCTGCGGCAATGCCCAGGCAGCCCCCTAATGTTTCTTGACTGAGTACCAGACAACATCTTAACAAAGCTCTACATAGAAATTCATGGAGGAGCAGTTAGACAGCTACAAATACTCTGTAGCCTTAGAGAGGTGGCAGGTACACCAAACTAACAGTCAAAACCTGTCAGAGGTGAGATTGTGCACAGAGGGTCTGTGTAGCCCAAATCTTAAGAGGACAACAGGCTTATTCCATATCTTAGTCTCCATTGTATGCACTCCTTGGCACACTCCCCGAGTCCCACACTAGATCTCACTCACTCCCTCTCCCAATGGAATCTGAGCATCCATTTTCTCCACCACCAGCCACTAAATGAAGGTGTTACAAAGTCAAGGCTCAAATATTTGTCATAATGTTAGAGAAAATGATACGCTGTTCAACTTCACAGCAAACCATAAGCATCTGACATTTGGCTATACTTTTCATGGAACTGTATTCCTTTGCTGTTTGTATATCAGTCAGTTCCATTGTCCTTTCAGTCTTTCTCAGACACTTACGTACTATCACACTTGATAGCATTACTTATACACAAAATGGCAGATGTTACTAAGCTATTGCAACAGTTTTTGTGCAACTTATCACATAACAAACCTAGACCCCTCAGGTCAGAATCTGAGATGACTTATTTTCATGAACTCCCACAAGGGGAGACCATTTTTCACACCGTTACAATCAAACAATGCCATTAGACCAAGACTTGATTATATTCATTTTCCATATTTGCAGTTCTGCCAAAAATATCTAAATTGTCTCCTAATAAGGAATATTATTTTTCTTGTTCTGTCAAAATGTAGTGCTATGTTGGTGGGTGTATACAGCACAATTTATGCTTATTGTTCTGGAAACTCGAATCTTGAGATCAGTTTGCAAGCTGGGTTGTTTTTTCTTGAGGACTCTTTCCTTTCCTTGCAGATGACTGTGTGTAATCTTCTTGTTCCCAGGTGTTTCATCTATGTTTTACTGTGACCTGACCATTTGGACAGGCTGCACTTTTCTTGGATTAGGACCCACTAACCTTCCTCACTTAACATTATTTACCTAAAAGTGATCCATCGAAATACAGGCACACTGTGAGGTAAAAGGCCTTTGACAAAAAAAAAATTGTGATTTTGAAAACAAATTTGAGTCTTTTTATATTTTTTATTTATTTTAATTGTTCTTGTACAATTTTCTGTCTTTTGCTCCCCTTCCAGCCCACCGCCCCAGCCCTCCCCACCCCTTCCCATTTCCATCCCCGCTAGTTTTTGTCCATGTGTCCTTTATACTTGTTGCTCCGAACCCTTCCCCTTTCCCCCTGAAATTCCCTCCCCTCTCCCCTCTGCTGACTATTAACCCCTTCTCAATTTCAGTGTCTTTGGTTATATTGTGCTTGTTTGTTTTTTTGATTAGGTTCCTGTTAAAGGTGAGATCATATGGTATTTGTCTTTCACTGCCTGGCTTATTTAGCTTAGCATAATGCTCTCCAGTTCCATCCATACTGTCACGAGAGGTAGGCGCTCCTTCTTTCTTTCTGCTGCATAGAATTCCATTGTGTTAACATACCGAATTTTCTTGATCCATTCATTTACTGATGGACACCTAGGTTGCTTCCAACACTTAGCTATCGTAAATTGTGCTGGTATGAACATTGGGGTGCATATATTCTTTTGGATTGGTGTTTCAGGGTTCTTAGGATATAATCCTAGCAGTGGAATTGCTGGGTCAAAAGGTAGATCCATTTTTAGTTTTCTTAGAAAATTCCATTAAAAAATCAACTGGATTCCATTAATGTGTGTTTTTTTCTGTAAAGTGTCTTTAAATTAAAGAGACATAAAATTCTCCAGAAGCTGTCCCTTCATGGCAGGGGAGGTCAAGCTTCAGTAGCTCATATTGAATGTAGTGCTGCCAGACTTTTGGTGGTTCTCAGTGCTGGCCTGAAGGAACTTGATAACCATTAGACATGTTTAAGTCTGTGTTTTCCCATCCCTGCATTAGAGTTATTTGTTGTGGAGTCACTGGGAAAATGCTGTTTATCCATACTCTTCATACTTAGGAACAATGGAGGTTTTTTTTCCTAAGCTAAAAAAAATGCCTTGAAAATAATGGTTATATAATTGCTCTTGAACAACTAACACATGATAGCACATTTGGAGGTCAGAAATTGTTTCAGTTTGGGCACTGACTCTTGATACATGTGTCCCCGAAGAACTCTGAGTTTGTGTAGAAGCTCCACATTGTTACTCTTTTAGTGGTTATTGGTGATGTTGTTTTACATTGTGTCCCTTTGTGTTTACCTACATATGAAGGTGATATCTGATTGTCACCTTCAGGATCCTTTACAATGCATGATACAGAGGATTTTCATAATGTCCATGGTAGCATCCTACCCCCATCAAAACATTTTAAAAATTATGACCCTCCCCTCTTCATTTGTCTGGTATTTAGTACCATACAACTTATCCTAGACCAGAATTTTATTAGGTGAGTACTGACCACATCTTTGGTACCACATGACTCTTCCCAACATGAGGTTGTGTTCTGGGAATATCCCTTTTCTCTGTCATGCGCTGTTTGCTGATGATTAGAAAGCAAACCTTGTATTATTTTGGTTTTATCAACTGGATCAGCCATGGCAAGTGCTTACCTCGTACCTGGTCTTGCAGTATATATTGCTGGACCTGCTGTGAGTTTTCATCTAAATAAATTTTGCTCACCAATGAAAAGTTATCTGACTTCTTCCCCTATGTCTCATGGACCGTTTGAATTTGAAAAGGAGATAGAATGTAGTTTTTAAGGAATTACAGATGGATTCCCTCTGGTCTTGGTTTTTGTCCTTTCTATGGCTAGATTAAAGATCTCTCAGGGCAGTAGATAAGTATAACATCCACTAAGATAACTAGTACTATTTTAGATGAGGTCACTGATTCCACTATATATGATACATCTGGTGTGTCGTGACCTTTCAAGGACACACAGTGTCATCAGATTTGGGAAGTCAGAACATTCACGGAGCCATTGGGATATCTGACATGCCTTTATCCAAGAGAGGGTGAAGCACACACGCTTCAAGCTGCATGTCCCCATGATTGTCACCTGTCCCCTTTGTGTGGCACCCTACCATGACACCCACTGTGGCCCACTACATGTCCCTCATCACCCAGCATGTAACCCAGAGGGATCCTGTACATCCTTAAATACTACATTATAGACAAAGCCAGGAAGGTGCCAACAGAATTCTGCAACAGAGCTTCATACTATGCATGTGAGCCCACTCAAGCCTATGGGAACAGTTTATCAGATCCAGTCTCAAGGCTATGGGAAAAATACTCTTCAGGCTGATTCTCCAGGTTGTGGGAAACTGTTTCCCTTAGTTGCCCAGGGTGAGGAAACCAGACTACCTTCGTTTACCTTACAACTTGCCTATGTGAAAACACAAGGAGACTTACGCATGCTTGACTTCAGTTGAAAAGTCATGTGTATAAACAGGAATCAATTGGATAGAAAAAAGTGGTGGGTGGATCTAGAGTTATCTGTGAGGCAGGGAAAGGTGGGGTGCTAACTTCTATTGGAAAGCAAGCAGATGTGGGTAAGAGAGCAGCAGGGCTGGCATCAGTTGAAAATGTAGGACAGGTTGGTGAGGCTGGTATCATTTTAAGCTTAATTTGAATATGAAGTAAGAGAGTATTTAGTTTTTGTTGATTATGTATATTTTGTTTAGCCATTAAAAGTCCATCAACTCAGCAGTGCATAGCTTTACCTTCTCTGTCATACATTAGTCCATGGAAAAGGGTTTAGTCCTGGGCACTCTATACTGTTCCTATGATACAAGTGTCTGTTTTGTGCCAATACCTTTCTGTTTTGATTATTTTAGCTTTATTGTTTTAAAATATGGAGAGTGTTGTCTATAGCTTTGTCCTTCTCTAAATGTATTTGCTTCTTTAAGGTATTTGTTCTTCCATATAAATTTTGAGATTTTCATTTCTGAGAAAAATGTCATAGTTTGATAGGATTTCAGTTGAACCAATTAATTGCTGTGGAAGATATCATAATTATAACAATTTAATCTTTACAATATAGAGGAATATTTTATCCTTCAATTTTTCATGTTAATTTCAATTTCTTTCTTCAAAGTCCTATAATGTTGAGAGGACAGGTCTTTAACCTCTTTGTTGATGTCAATTCAGAGTCAATTATTTCTTTTTCATCTTATCTCACACCACCTGATGCTACAAATGACCCTGAGAAGACTACAATGGTGTGAAGCCCAAACAGCAGAGACACTATCTCACACCAACCAGTACAGTGAATAACTTTTAAAGGCTCAAATGGCACAGCCATAGCTGCAGAGGCAGAAGATTCTAAGATTATACAAAACAACAAAGATCAAACCAAGTTTCCCAAAAGACAAAAAAAGCAAATAGCCCTGGTTCTGCTTATCTAATACAAAACAGATGCAACTGATGTCAATTAATCAGAAGAGGCTCAAAGAACAAGCTAGGCAGTGCAAGGATGAGGGAGGGTGAAACCAAATGTAAATTGGCCACAAGATAGGCAGCCCTGGAAGAAACTCCCTTTCCCTTATTGTGGACATGCTGGCAGAATAACCCAAAACCTCTGGGTACTGCTGGTCCCTTACTTGGGATAAAAGATACTAAATTCCAACTGTCTAGGAGTGCCTGTCCAAGGCAGTGGGTCTTAGCCTCTGTTTCAATAGTTTCTAACAATGCTAAGGCAAATTGAGAAGTTGGTCCATATACACTGGAAGCAGATTTAGCTCTTTAAGGGTCTTAAAAGGCAAGAGGTCATGGACTTTCTGAAGCTGATCTGCATTATTTGGATCTGGCCTCTCAATCACTGGGTAAACAGCAAAACCTGTTACATCTTCACCTCCTTCATGAGCCTTCCACAATGCCCTTTGGTAAAGCAGACATTTCCCTGGGCATAGGAACCTCAGGCCCTTTTTTCCCCTGACCCCATAGGTTGGGTGGTGAGCCTCCTAGTTTGTGGCCTGGTGGCAGCCTGAAAGAGGCCCTTGTCCTTCACAGACAGCACCAATAGTTGGTACACCTGTCCCTGCATATGGGAATTTTTAGGATCTGGAAAATTATTATTTTCCTCCTCCTCAGAATCCTCCTCCTCTCTCTCCCTCTCCACCTTCCAATCCTCCTCTGCAAGCTCCTTAGCATAATCTGTTGGAAGAGGCTCACCATCACAGGAAAAGCAGGGACCAAGTGGGACATTGTCCTCTGATGGAGAGACAATGAACCACAAACATGGTCTCCATGTTTATTTTATAGGTGTTGGTTAGATGGAACTCAAGGGCATTTTGCAAACTTAAGGAGATGCCACAGGCACAGATTGTTCCACTCCCAGGCTATCTAACTGATACATATGTCTTCTGTCAAAGTTACAGTCACATTCAGCTGATGCTTGCAGATATTTTTCCATTCTCAATCCCCACAGGTTCTGTCTGTTGTTGCTGCCAGCTTGGATCCACTTTGCAGATGCAGTCAACTGTGGGTTTCTAAAGCACTCAACCAGAGCCAGAATTCATCAAAAATGGATAGAATTAATAAAATAACTCATTAATAATGAAATGAAAACTGAATATACAGAAATCTCTCTCACCCATAACACTAATAAACAATGAAAGATGAAGTAAAGAAGGTAATACCACTTACAATTTTGTGGAAAGGAAATAAATGCCTGTGAACTGGAAAAAAGAAAGAGGTGAAGAACCTGTACTCTGAAAAGTAAAGGACATTGAAGAAAGAAAGTATAAAGAACACACAAAACAATAAAAGGATAACTCATTCCTATACCATGGGAAGATTAAACTGTTATAACTATAATACTTCCCAAAGCTATTAGTTCGAACCCCTTATCAAACGATTTCTCAGAAGAAAAAACTTAAAATTTATATTTAACCACAAATACTTAAATAGCCAAACGTATTTAGAGAAGAAAAAACAATCTGTGTACTCAAGTTATACTATAAAACTATAATCATTAAAACAGAATGGCATTGACAGAAAACAGATCTCTTAATCAATGGAAGAGTATACAGACTCAAAAATTTAACCCTCTTCAACAATTAATCTATGAGATAGGAGAAAAAAATATACACTAAAGAGTTGAGAGACTTCAAAAATTGATCTTGAAACTGAAACCCAGCAGAGAGCGGAACAAGTGCCATTGTTCACTCTCGATCCTCTGGCCCACATACAGTGTCAGAACCCAGTGACTAGGTTGCCCCAGCCAGGGGAACACCTAAGGCTCTACACTCACTATAAAACAGGCGCACCAAAAAAAAAAAAAAAATGGCCCACATAAAAGAACAGATCAAAGCTCCAGAAAAATACAAATATGCAAATGAAAATAGAACCAACCTATCAGATGCACAATTCAAAACACTGGTAATCAGGATGCTCACAGAATTGGTTGAATTTGGTTGTGATTAGATAAAAAAATGAAGGCTATGCTAAGTGAAATAAAGGAAAATGTACAAGGAACCAAGAGTGATGAAAAGAAACTGGGACTCAAATCAATGGAGTGGACCACAAGGAAGAAAGACACATTGAATCAGAAAAGAATGAAGAAACAAGAATTCACAAAAATGAAGAGAGGCTTAGGAACATCCAGGACATCTTTAAATGTTCCAATATCCAAATGATATGGATACCAGAAGGAGAAGAGGAAGAGCAAAAAGTGGAGAAGTTACTTGAACAAATAATAATAAAGAACTTCCCCAATATGGCAAAGGAAATAGACTTCCAGGAAGCTCACTGAGTCCAAAGAAGTTGGACTCAATGAGGAACACACCAAGGCACATCATAAATTACATTACCCAAGGTTAAAATGAAGGAGATAATCCTAGAAGCAGGAAGAGATAAGGGGACAGTCACCTACAAAGGAGTTCCCATCAGAGTGTCAGCTGATTTCTCAAAAGAGATCTTACAGGCAAGGAGGGGCTGGAAAGGAGTATTCCAAATCCTTAAAGTCAAGGATCTACATCCATGATTGCTCTATGCAGAAAAGCTGTGATTTAGAATGGAAGGGAAGATAATGTGCTTCTCAGATAAGGTCAAGTTAAAGGAATTCATCATCACCAAGCCTTTGTTAGAGGAAATGTTAAAGGGACTTATCTAAGAAAAAGAAGATAAATAACATGTGCAGTAAAAAGACAGCAGATATTGACAAATATTAAATTTAATAAAAGACAGCAGTAAAAACTCACAGATATTAACAACCACATCTAAAACAAAAACAAACTAAGCAAATAATTAGAACAGGAACAGAGCCACAGAAATGGAGATCACATGGAGGGTTATAAACAGGGAAATGGGATGAGGAGAGAGGGGGAAAGATACAGAGAATAAGCAGCATAGATGGTAGGTGGAAATAGGGAGAGAGTAAGAATAGTATGAGAAATGTTGAAGCTAAATAACTTATAAGTAAGACACATGGACATGAACTAAAGGGGGAATGTGGGTGGAAGCAGATGTGCAGGGTGGAGGGGAGTGAAGAGAGAAAATGGGACCATTGTAATAGCATAATCAATAAAATATACAAAGAAAAAAATGATCTTGGAAAAACAAAATTTATGCATGGTGTAAAATTGTCTACATTCTATCATACACAAAAATAAATTTAAACTGATATCAGCTCTGCCATCTCTTCCATATTTTCTACTGACACAAGCCCTGATTCCTTTTCACCTACCTCCCCATGCCTTCCCATTGAAGTCAGCACCTGACTGACCCCCAAATTACAGAAAATTCTAGACCACCCATTTCTCTTTGCCTTGTGTCTCACTCCATTTTTGTCTATATTCCCTGCTTTCCAACTAATGCCAGGCATGGTTAAGTCTCCTTGTTTTTTAATTTATGGTAGTTTTCCTCCTCATTTTCAGTGCCCACTCTCTCCCTACAATTATCTTTCACTCATCACATTTTCCTTCAACAGCTCAGAACCTGAGAACAGGAGTGTATAAGAACACCTGTGTTTTGCTGCCTCTCATTGTGGCTGAAGAGTAACCTTGCTCATGTGACATCTTCTTACATGATTTTGCAGCTTTAAAACTGAAACACCCACTGTCTCTCAGGCTGTTGGCCCCCAGTCCCTGTTGTGAAAATGTCTATTCTTCTGAACCTCATTTCTTCCTCACACAATATTGACTGGAAGTAACATGACAAACTGTAACACCTCAGACTTTTTTTTACCATATAAGTCATAAAGAATGCCATATCTGATCCAACAGAGAGGCCCCATCAACAGCCTGCAGTTCTTCCAACCACACACCCCATATAAAGATCCTGAAAACTAACACACAGTAAGTACTTCACATATATCAGTGTTGGCGCTCTTGTCATGAGTTAACCATTGAGCAAAATTGAAACCAAATCACTTGTGCTTAGGGCGATGGCTTCTGGATGGTAGGACATTTGATAACATTTGTCCAAAATGAATACATGACTATAGCACACCAAGCCTCTAAGTATATGTAAAAAAGAGAGAAATAAAGAGAGAGATGAGGAGGAAAAGAGAGAGGTTAAAACAATATTAGAGAAACATAAGTACAATATTCAAAGAAATAAATAAGTGAAAAGTGATATTTTGATAAATAATTTGTAAAAAAGTCTTCATACAATCATATATTTTATTCATTTTTCAGAGAAGGAGGAAGAGAGAAAATAACTGTGTGAGAGAGAAACATGGATCACTTGCTTTTTGTATACTCTCCCTTACCAGGGATTGAAACTCTGACTGGGGACTAAACCAGCAACATATTGATTGGTGAATGGGTTGAGGCTGCAACCAACTGAGGCACCTGATTAGGATATTATTTTTCCTTGGAACACATCTGTCACTTCACATAACATTGGCTTTACTGGGAAAAGCTAGTTCAAAACCACTCAGTGTTGACACAGACATGTTCATATCGACAGACAAGATCTATGGGTAACCAATGTGGAGGCTGCTCACCATGTAAGCCGATATGAGCACAAAGTCTGATTCGAAGTACGACAGGAGTCCATGGAAACCTATATGGCAGAAGTAGTTACATTTATTTTTTAATATATTTTATTGATTATGCTATTACACTTGTCCCATTTCCCCCCTCCATTCCCCTCCACCCTGCACACCCCCTTCCACCCACATTCCCCTCCTTTATTTCATGTCCATGTGTCATAAGTTCTTTAGCTTCTACATTTCCCACACTATTCTTGCCCTCCAAATCTATTTTCTACCCACTGCCTATGCTATTTACTCTCTGTGCGTTTCCCCCCTCCTCCTCCCACTCCCCTGTTGCTGACCCTCCATGTGATCTCCATTTTTGTGTTTCTGCTCCTGTTCTAGTGTTTGCTTAGTTTGCTTTTGTTTTAGCTGTGCTTCTTAATATTTGTGAGGTTGCTGTCTTTTTACCATATATGTTTTTTATCTTATTTTTCTTAGACAAGTCCCTTTAACATTTCATATAATAAGTGCTTGGTGATTGTAAACTCCCTTAACTTGACCTTATCTGAGAAGCGCTTTATCTTCCCTTCCATTCTAAATGACAGCTTTGCTGAATAGAGCAAACATGGATGTAGGTCCTTGGCTTTCATGACTTGGAATACTTCTTTCCAGCCCTTTCTTGCCTGGAAGGTCTCTTTTGAGAACTCAGCTGACAGTCTGATGGGAACTCCTTTGTAGGTGACTGTCCCCTTATCCCTTGCTGCGCCTACAATTCTCCCCTTCATTTTAATCTTGGCTAATGGAATTGTGATGTGCATTGGTATGTTCCTCTTTGGGTCCAAATTCTTTGGGACTGTCTGAGCTTCCTGGACTTGCTGGAAGACTATTTCTTTTGCCAGATTGGGGACATCCTCCTTTATTATTTGTTCTCATAAGTTTTCCACTTGTTGCTCTTCCTTTACACTTCTGGTACCCCTATAATTCGGGTGTTGTGATGTTTAAAGATGTCCTGGAGGTTCCTAAGACTCTCTTCATTTTTTTTTTTTTTGAATTCTTGTTTCTTCATTCTTTTCTGTTTGTTCATTTCTTTCTACCTTCTGGTCCACTCCATTGATTTGAGTCCCACTTTCCTTCTCATCACGATTGGTTCACTGCGCTTTTTCGTTCATTTCATTTAGTGTAGCCTTCATTTTTTCATCTAATTTGCCACCAAAATCAACCAATTCTGTGAGCATCCTGATCACCAGTGCTTTGAACTCTGCATCTGATAGGATAACTATCTCTTGGATCCTTAGATTAATTCGCTCTGGAGCGTTGATCTGTTCTCCCATTTGAGCCATTTATTTTTGTTCTGATTGCACCTGCATATGAGGGTCTGAGCCTTAAGTGTTCACCAGGATGGGAGCAGGCCAGTTGCTGTATGTGGGGGCATGGTCAGAGTGGGAACAACAGCCCTTACTCTGCTTTCTCTCATATTTCTGTCTCTTCTGCCTCTTCCCACTAACAAATTGGGCCCTTCTGGTGCTCATTTCCATGTAGGTGGGCTTGTTTACATTTTCGGACCCTGTGGGTCTCTCCAACTTACTCTCCTGTGAGGCTGGGAGTCTCTCCCGGTACCTCAACCCCAACAGGTGTTTTCAATTGGTGTTTTTAGGTTTTATTTCCTGCTTCTGGGGCCCTGGGTTGCATGGTCTGTATCACTCCCATTTTTGCCTGGATTATCTGCACACAAATGTAGGACCACCTGGTCAGCCAGCTGCCTTGCTCAGCCTCACTGGGTCTGCCCATTGCCACCCAACACCTGCACTCCACTAGCCTTCACCTGTGCACCTGGGGTCCTCCAACCTCTGCTTTTTCCTGCCCCAACTCCACCCCTCTCACCAGTCTGGATGAATGGTTGTCAGACTTCTGTACAGTTCAATTTTATGTTCTGCTTGTTTTCTTGTTTCTAAATCTTTATTGTCCTTAATTTTGATTGTGCAAAGAGGTGCAGTGTGTCCCCCTACACCTCCATCTTGGCCAGAAGTCCAGAAATAATTACATTTAGATGTTTTCTTAATGTTAACCCCATAAAGGTGAGTACCAAAAAATGTTGTGTAAAGTAGTATGACTTTTCCAAAGTCATAATGATGAATCTCAGATCTGATTTAATTAGTGTTTCCAGCTAGATTTCACTTTTTTGTTTTTGGAAATTTTGCCATGTCTCAGGTATTCCACCAAACACATGTAACACCAGCCCACAGTATTTTTGGTTGTGATACACTTGTGGCAATGTCTCTAGAATGTTGCTTCAGTCCCCATCCCAGTGAACTCTTTGGGTCATTGGAGACTCCAAAGAAACACAATAGCTCTAAACTGATCAGAATACAAATGTTTGCACTCAGGTCTTCCTTCTGAAACCTTGGATCCTTGTCAACTTCCTAGGAATGTGAAAAAAACCTGTGCCTGATTCATTTGTATACTAATGGAAGTGTCCTGGGAAAGAAGCCAAGAGCCCTGGGAACCTTTCAGCTAAATCTAATTAGAAAACAGCACCCAGGTAATGAAACTTTAAAAAATGAGCTCACTTGTTCATTGAGAGTACAAAACAAGGAATCTGGTAATTAGTCACCCACATTCTAGAGACAGGTCATTATCAAGTTTACATTACTGAAGACAGTTGAGAGAACTAAATGTCTGCTAGTTGTCTCAATAGTTTCTATGGATGTGTCTTTTGGGAAAGGCCATAATAAAACTGTTTCCCTCACTATAAAGAGTGAACCTGGCTTACCCTCTAACAACCTTCTTCATACACCTACAGGTACTCTCAGGCCATTACTGTGACTCCACATGGGCAGCATTGCAGCTATTGCCATTTTTTTCTGTTGAGTTGTGGGGAAAATATCAGGAGAAGGGACTTTCCTCACCAGAAGCGGTTTGTTAGGTATTGGATTCCTGCTAGGTCTGTCAGTTGTGTATTTCAGGTCATGGCTTGCAGAATAAGAAGGGAGTGCTGGAGAACATATTAATCTACATTTTTATAATCCTGAACTACTGGTGTGTCCTTTGACTTGTTTTAAGGTTGGACATTTATGTAGTTTTTCCTCTGTACCTGATCAGAATAAATTTTAACAAATTTTGGTGCTGGTCCATTCTGTGGCAATGCCAAGGCAGCCCCCTGAAGTTATGTGATTGAATACCACACAACATCTTTATAAAGCTCCACACAGAAACTCATGTTGGAGCATTTAGACAGGTAGAAACTTTCTGTAATCTCAGAAAGGGAGCAGGTACACCAAAACAACAACAGTCCAAAACTCTCAAAAGTGATTATGGGCACAGAAAGCCTGTACAGCCCAAACCTTAAGATGATAAGGGTCAGCCCATGTCCCAGATTCCAGTCTATGTAGTCATTGGGACACCCCCAGAGTCTCACACAAGCCATCACACTGTCCCACTCCCAGTGGAATCTGGGCCTCCATTCTCTTCGCCACCAGCTGCTAAATGAAATTGTAGAAAGTCAGTCCTCATATATTTGTGGGAATATTAGAGAAAATGGTATGTTGTTCAATTTCACAGCATGCCATAAGCATCTTGCATTTGGCCACAGATTTTGTGGAACTCTCTTCCTAAGGTGTTTGTATAGCAGTCAGCACCATTGTCCTTTCTGTCCATCTAAGACACGTATTGATTATCATGCTTAATTACATCATTTGTACACAAAATGGTATATGTGATTAAGTTATTGCAGCAGTGATGGGGCCACCGACAAGCAGTATGTGGTGCTGTGGAAGAGATTACATAATTTCACATGGACTATAGATTCCTGTGGAAGAAAAGGGATGGCAAAGCTACTCCCTCAAGGGGAGAGCACACTGAGACTTGCCTTGACATGTTTTTATTGACTTTCCAATAGCACCTATCAAAGGTTTCCATTCATTACCCTTCAGTTTGCTTTAGGTAATTACTTTTTACAGATAGCAATGGAAAGGATATTACTGATTACCTCTTTCACATTAACGAGGAAAATATGTTGCATCTTCAAGGGAATGATAAGAGTAATTGGTCTGGTTACAGTTCACTCCTTGGGAGAATTAGCACAGACTTCAGGAAGTTACGTTAAAGATATGCAGTAAGTATTCGCTGCCTCAACTCAGGGTGAGGGAGTTTTAGCAAGAGCAAGTCACAAAGCAGCCTAGGTATAACATAGGCCTAAGGTTCCATGGGAGAACCAATCTGTGGGTTTGGCACCCTGGGTGCTGCCATGCACCTATTGGGCTTTTCAATAGAGCTGGGCTTCATTTTCCATCCCACATAGACAGGGTCCTTATACAGCAGATTTTGTGCAATTTGTCTCATAACAACCCTAGACTCCCGAGGTAAGAAGCTGCAACCTCACTTTTTTTCATGAATTCCCACAGGGGAGAACATTTTTCATGGGGTTACAATCTAACAATGCCACTAGCGCATGACTTGATTACATTCAGTTGCCATGTTTGCAGTTCTGCCAAAAATATCTAAATTGTCTCCGGATAAGAAATATTAGTTTGCTTATGCTGTCAGAATGTAGTGCTATGTTGGTGGGTTTAAACAACATACTTTTTAACTTACACTTCTGCAAGCTTGAATTTTGAGATCAGGTTGTAGGCTGGATTGTTTTCTCCTGAGGACCCTTTCTCTGTCTTGCAAGTGAGTGTGTTTAAACTTCTTGTTCCAAGGTGTTTCCTCTATGCTTCTCTCATCCTGATGATTAGGTAAAAGCTCCACTTTTATTTGATTAGGATCCTCCAAATTATTTCACTTACCATTATTCCCCTAAATGCTATCAATCCAAATATAGGCACACTGTGAGATAATGGGCCTTTACACTTCCAATGGTAAATTTGGAAAAGACATTTGAACTCTTAATGCATGTCACAGCTTTACTAAAGAGACTTACACAGAAATGATGCTGCAGGTAGAAACACATGTGTATGCAATATATTCATGTGTTTTATAGCTATAGTCAAATTTTAACCAAAAATTCTATCCCAGTTATAATGCCACCAACACTCTCTGATGGCAGCTGTTTTTGAAACAATCCTCAGTTGCAATTTATAATTGTTTCAGACTCAGTTCTCATGGTGTCAGGTTGTCCAATGCTATCACAATTGTCATTTATGTGCACTATCTTTTAACACTATTTTGTGTCAGATGTCAGCCATTTATCAGGGATGTGGATTTTTTTTTTACAAGTCATGTGATCAGATACTGTCCCTGGAAAGGGCTGTATTTCTTCCTTAAATCTCCAAGTACTTGTCTCTTCTCTAAGTCTCAAATTTCTACAATAAAGTCTTCAAAACTTGATTAAATAAAAAAATCACTGTCTTTTTAAAAGAATCCAGTGGATTCCTTTCATGTGTGTTTCCTGTACACTGTTGTTGAATGGCAGAGCCATAAAATCCTCCACAAGTTATCCTTTCATGTTAGGGGAGTCCAAGGCCCAGTAGGTCAGAGATAATGTGTTGTTACCAGACTTTTGGTGACTCTCACTACTGGCATGAAGGAACTTGACAACCGATATCATATTTCAGTCTGGGTATTTCCATTCCTGCATTTAGGGTTTTTTTTTTTTTGTATGTGCAGTCACTGGGAAAATGCACTTTATACAGACTATTCAAACGTAGAAATAAGGGAGGTCTCTTGTTCCTACGCTAAAAAAATTGCCTTGAAAAGAATGATCATATAATTCCTTTTGATCAACTATCTCATGATAGCACATTTAAAGGTCAGAAATTGTTTCAGTCAGGGCAGTGTGTCTTGATATATGTATCCCTGAAGAACTCTGAGTTCCTGCAGCAGCTCCATATTGTCATTCTTTTAGTGGTTTTGGGTGATGTTCACATTGTGTCCTTTTTTGTTTAACTAAATATGAAGGTGACATCACATTGCCAACTTGAGGATCCTGTAGAATGCATAACACAGAGTATTTTCATAATGTCTATGGTAGCAGCCTACTCCTGTCAACATGTTTTCAAAATGATGACCCACCCCTTCATTTGTCTGGTATTTGATACAGTACAACATATCCTAGACCTCATTTTTACTATGTGAGTATTGGCCACGTCCTTGGTAACACATGACTCTTCCCAACAAGAGGTTGTGTCTTAGGAATATCCCTTATCTCTGAGGCTCTGTTTGCTTCTATAAAAAGTGGGTATTAGAAAGCAAACCTTGTATTATTTTGGTAGGATCAATTGACTCAGCCATGGCAAGTACTTATCTATTACTGGGTCTTGCAGTGAGCTTGCTGGATCTGCTGTGAATTTTCACCTAAATAAATTTTCACTCACACATGGAAATCTTTCTTCTTTCTTCCTCACTGGCTTGTGAGCCTTGTGAGTTTGAAAAAGAGGTAGAATGCAAATCTGAAGGAATTTGAGATGGTTTCCATCCAGTCTTGATCTTTGAAATTTGTGGCCAGATAAAAGATCTATCAGGGCAGTAAATGTGTATAACACCCACTGAGGTAACTGCTACCATTTTGGATGAGGTTTAGTCATGCAACTATATATGATACATATGGTGTTTTGTGATCTTTAAAGGCCAGTCAGGTTCTTGAGATTCTGGCAGATGGAAGTAATATTCATGGAGCTTTTGGGTTGTCTGGCATACCATTAATCAAGAGTGGGCAAAGCAACATGCTTCTCCCATTGCATGTCACCTGTCCACTTTGTGTGTTAAGCCAGGATGGCACTGAGAGTGAACCACTCAGTACATATCTCTCATCACACAATTTGTAACCCTGACAGAACCCTTACATTGTGAAATACTAGCTTATAGAAAAAGCCAGCAAGGGGCCAACAAAATTATTCAAGAGAGCTTCATGCTATGCATGCAAGCCCACTCAAGGCTATGGGAACTGTTTAACACACCAAGTCTCAAGGCTATGAGAACCATACTTTTCAGGACTGTTCTCAAGTTTATGGGAAAATGCTTCCCTTAGTTGTCCAGATATCTGGGTGAGGAAAGCAGTCTGCTTCATTTTACCCTACAACTGGCCCAAGTTAAAACACAAGGAGACTTAAGCAGGCTTGACTTCAGTTGAAAAGTAGGGTATATGCAAGAATGGAGTCAGTTGGGAGGCAAAAAATGGTGGGCGGATCTGGAATTCTCTGTGAAGCAGGGAACTATGGTGTGCTAACTTCTATTGGAAGCCAAGCAGATGTGGGTAAGAGAGAAGCAGGGCTGACATCACTTGAAAATGTAGAAGAGGTTGACAAGGCTGATATCAGTTTAAGCTTACTTTTCAATATGATATGAGAGAGTATCCAGTTTTTGCTGACCATGTATATTTTGTGTAGCCAGGATGAGCTGCTGAAAAGTCTGTTAACTCAGCAGTTTATATCTTTACCTTCTCTGTCATACATTAGTTGTTCATGTAAGAGGGTTTCGTCCTGGGCACTCTACTATTCCCATATATTAAGTGTCTGTCTTGTGCCCATACCTTTCTGTTTTGATTATTGTACCTTTATAGTATTGTGTGAGAACATGGGGAGTGATGTCTGTAACTTTTCTGTTTCTTCTCTAAATGTATTTGCTTCTTTAAGGTATTTATTTTTCCATACACTTTAAAAATTTTTCACCTGTGAGAGGACTGTGCATAGTATATTGATAAGATTTCAGTTGAACCAAATAAATTATTTTGGGTGATATCATAATTATAACAATTTAATCTTTCCAATATATAGGAATGATTTGTCTTTCCATATTTTGGTGTTATATTCAATTTCCTCAATGTCCTCTAATCTTGATAGTACAGATCTTAAACCTCTTTGTTGATGTCAGTTCAGAGGCATTTATTTATTTTTCAGGCACATGCCAATGGGATTACTTTCTTTTCCCCTTCTTCCTGTATTTATGATTGTATATGAATGTGACAGGTTTCTGTACAGTTTGCATTTTGTTTTTTACTCAATTACTTTATTAATTCAACTTTCTTGAATTGTTTAAGAGATTCTATATAGAGTATCTTATGACCTGCAAATGGTGACAATTTTTATTCTTTTTCATTTAGATGTATTTTATTTATTTTTCCCCTTTGATTGACAGTGTAACTATTCCAATCTATTTCAAATGATTGTAATGAAAGTGAATGGTCTCTACATTTTTTTATTTTAAAGAAAACTTTTTATTTCACAACTGAGTATACACTTAGTTATGAGTTTGACATATATAGTCTTTGTCAAGTGGAGATTAGTTTTCTTCTATAAGTTTTCTTGAAAAATTTTTATCAGTAATGCATATAGTGTTCTTTTTCTTTTTCTGTTTCTCTTGAATATTCATATGATTTTTTTGATGTGATGAATGATGTCAATTGTTTCCTGGATATTGAGCCATTCTTACATCCCTGGTATAATTCACACTTGATCAGGACGTATAATTGTTTTAATATATCATTCCATTTGGTTTGGTATAATTTTGTTGAAAATTTCAGTGTGTACATTTATCAAGAATATAGGCCTGTATTTTGGAGCTCAGTGAATTGAACGTGGGCCTGCGAACCAAAGGATCGTGGTTCAATCCCCAGTCAGGGTTGCAGGCCAGTTCCCAGCAGGGGACACATGATGCGCAACCACACATTGATATTTCTCTCACTCTCTCCTTGCCTTCTCCTCTAAAGATAAAATAAATAAAAAATATTTTTAAAAAAGAGTATAGGCTTGCAAAGCTCCCTCTCTGTGTCTTTTTTATTTTTTGCAGTGTTTTTGCCTTAGTTTGGCTATCAGAGTAATGCTGGTATCATGAAATAATCTTGTAAGTGAACATCATCAATTTGTGGATTAGTTGAGAAGGATGTGTACTTCATATTAAAAATATTTGTTGGAATTGACCTGTAAATCTACCTGGGCCTGAGCTTTCCTTTTTGGGTGTTTTAATTACTGGTTCAAAGGTATTGCTAGTAATTGGTTTGTTCAGATAATGTGATTTGTCATAATTTAGCCTTTAAAGGGATGATTAAAATATTTTAATTTTGCCCTGGCTGGTGTAGCTCAGTTGACTGAGTGCAGGCCTGTGAACCAAAGGATTGTGGTTCAATTCCCAGTGCCCTCACATGCCTGGTTTTCAGGCCAGGTCCCAACTAGGGACGCATGAGAGGCAACCATATATTGATATTTCTCTCCCTTTCTCCTTCCCTTCCCCTCTAAAGATAAATAAATAAATAAAATGTTAAAATAATTTAATTTTATTAGATGGTCAAATTGCTGTATACAATTGTTAATGGTATTGTTTTAAAATTCTATTTTTGTAGTGTTGTTTCTTTCTTTTTTGTTGTATTAGAGGCTTTTCAATTTATTTAGCATTTAAAAGAAGGATCCATCAGTTTATTAGTCTTTGCAGTCTTTCTCTTTTTTCCTTATTGTGGCTCTGATCCTTGTGTTTTTTTTTTTAATTCAACTTACTTTTTGGTTTGTTACTTCTATTTCTACTGTATTTAGAAACTTGAATGATTTTATTGAAAATTTTCTGCTCCTTAGTTAGAACTGTATATTTATAGTTTCCTCTTATTAGAGCTTTTCATAAATGTTGATTTTCTGAGACCATATTTGCATTTTTATTTGTCTCAGTGCAGCTGTGGGTTTTCTGTTTCTTTTAATTTTTTGAAAGACTTTATTCATTTATTTTTTTAGACTGGGGGAAGTGATGAGAAAGAGAGGGAGAGAAACATCAATAGGTGATTGCCTCCCTCATGCCCCCATTTGAGAACCTGGGTTTAATTATTAATGTATTGATTGATTGGTAGTACTTTGAATAAATTCCAACTGTATTATTTGTTTTTGTATTCTTACCTATATTTGATTTCCAGTTTCTTACCATTGTGGTAAGAAAATATGGTTAATAGAGCCCTGGCTGATATGGCTCAGTGGATTGAACACCGCACTGTGAATGAAGAGTCACTAGAGAGATTTATAGGCCTACATTATTAAAAAAACATTCCAGGCCAAAATTCTAAAAATAACAGTAGAAAACCAGATTTAATAATATTTGTACGCAATTATGCACCCCAAAAATCAAGAAAATTTTACCACCAAAGCTAGAATGACTCAACATCCAGGAAACAATCAATGTAATCCATAACATTGAAAACCAAAAATAAGAATCATATGATTATTTGAGAGATACGGGAAAAGCCTTTGGGGAACTAAGTATGCATTACTGATAAAAATATTTCACAGAATACTAATAGAAGGAAATATCTCAGCTTGATAACTGCTATATATGACAGCCTCTCAGCTCACATAATACTCAATTGCAAAATAATGAAAGTATTTTTAAAGATCAAAACCATGTCAAGAGTGTGTACTCTCATTACTATTATTAAAAATTATACTGGGATATTTAGACATAGCAATCAAAAAGAAAAATAAATAAAATGCATCTAAATAAAAAAGAAAGTAAACTCTCAGCATTTGTAGATGATGATATTCTACACAGAATTTTGTTTTTTCCCTCTTGTTTCTATTTATTTATTGTTGTTCAAGAACAGTTGTTTCCATTTTCCCTCCACCATGTCCCTCAGGCCAATGATGTTCACCTCCAATCCTGGATCCTGCCCTCTTTTGGTTTTGTCCATGTATTCTTTATGTATGTTCCTGAAGAACCTTCCTCTTTTTTTCTCCCATTATATCATCACCCCCCCCCTCTAGTTACTGTCTCATTGTTCTTAATTTCAATGTCTCTGGTTATGTTTGGCTTGTTTGTTGGTTTTGTTGATTAGGTTCCACTTACAGGTGAGATCATATGGTATTTGTCTTTCTGTCTTGCTTATTTCACTTTGCATTATTCTTTCCAATTGTACTCCACACCTTTGCAAAGGGTAGGAGCTCCTTATTTCTTTCTGCTGTGTAGCATTCTGTCGTGTAAATGTACTATTGATTTTTGATCCATTAATTTACTGGTGGGCATGTACTTTGCTTCCAGCACTTGGCTTTGTGAGTTGAGCTGCTGCAAAATTGGTTGTGAATATGTTTTCCAGAATGGGTGTTTCAGTGTTCTTAAGGTATAATCCCAACAGTGGAATTGCCAGGCCAAAAGGTAGTTCCATTTTTAATTTTCTGAGGAAATTCTATATCATTTTCACAGGGGCAGCACCAGTCTGCATTACCATCAACAGTGCACTAGAGTTCCATTTTCTCCACATCCATTCCAACACTTGTTTCTTGCTTTGTTTATGATGGTCATTCTAGACAATGTGAAGTGGTATATCTTTGTGGTTTTAATTTGCATCCCTCTGATGGTTAGTGATAGTAAGCATTTTTTTCAGATGTCTCTGACCCCACAGCATGTCCTCCTTGAAGAAGGGTCTGTTCAAGTCTTTTGCCCATTTTGTAATTGGGTTGTTTGTCTTCTTGGAATGGAATCATTGACTTCTCTTTATATTTTAGAGTTCAAACCCTTCTGTATGGTATTATGGGAAAAAATATGTATTCCCATATGGTTGGTTCTCTTTTTATTTTCATGTTGTTCTCTTTAGCCATGTAGAAGCATTTTGTTTTCATGAGATCCCACTGTTTTTTCTTTCTTTTGTTGCCCTTGGTGCAGGGAACATATCAGTGAAAATATTGCTCTGTGAAATATCTGAGATTTTCCTGTCTATGTTACCCTCTGGGTCCTTTATGGTGTCCAAACTCATGTTTAAATCTTTTATCCAGTTTGATTTTGTTTTGTGTATTGTTCAAGTTGGTGATCAAGTTTCATTTTTTTTCATGCAGCAGTCCATCTATCCCTACACTATTTGTTAAAGAGGCTATTCTTACTCCATTTTATCCTGCTGCCCTCTTAACTGACCATAGATTCTTAGGTTTATTTCTGGGCTGTCTATTCTCTTCCATTGGTCTATGTGTCCTTTCTTATGCCATTTCCAGGCTGTTTTTACTAGAGTGGCCTTGTAATTCTCTTTCACATCAGGTATTGTGATCCCTTCTACCTTGCTTTCCTTTCTCAAAAATTTTTAATTATATTTTATTGATTATGCTATTACACTTGTCCCATTTCTCCCCCATCATTCCCCTCCACCCTTCATTTCCCCTCTTGCCAACATTCCCCTCTTTAGTTCATGTCCATGCTTCATAAGTTCTTTAGCTTCTCCATTTCCCACACTATTCTTGCCCTCCCCTGTCTATTTTCTATCCACCATCAATGCTACTTATTCTCTGTACCTTTTCTCCTTCTCTTCTCCTACCACTACCCTGTTACAAACCCTCCATGTGATTTCCATTTCTGTGTTCCTGCTCCTGGTCTATTTGTTTTCTTACTTTGCTTTTGTTTTATATGTGGTTGTTAATATCTGTGAGTTTGCTGTCTTTCTACTGTCCTATTTTTGATCTTTTTATATAACATTTTAAGGCCTGTTGACATTTTATATAAAAAGGGATTGGTGATGATGAACTCCTTTAACTTGACCTTTTTTGAGAAGCGCTTTATCTTCCCTTCCACTCTAAATGACAGCTTTGCTGGATAGAGCAATCTTTGATGTAGGCCCTTGACTTTCATGACTTGGAATACTTCTTTCTAGCCTGTAAGGTTTCTTCTGAGAAATCAACTGACAGTCTGATGGGAACTCCTTTGTAGATGACTCTGCCTTTATCCCTTGCTGCTTCTAGAATTCTTTCCTTCATTTTAATCTTGGCTAATGGAATTATGATGTGCCTTGATGGGTTCCTCCTTTTGTCCACCTCCTTTGGGACTCTCTGAGCTTCCTGGAAGTCTATTTCCCTTGCCAGTTTGGGGAAGTTACCCTTTATTATTTGTTCAAATAAGTTTTCCACTTGTTGCTCTTCCTCTTCCCCTTCAGGTACCCCTATAATTCGGATGTTGGGACATTTAAAGATGTCCTGGAGGTTCCTAAGCCTCTCCTCATTTTTTAAAATTCTTGTTTCTTCATTCTTTTCTGTTTGTTTGTTTCCTTCTTCCTTCTGGTTCCCTCCATTGATTTGAGTCCCAGTTTTCCTCCCATCACTATTGGTTCCCTGTGCTTTTTTCTTTATTTCACTTATTGTAGCCTCCATTTGTTCCTCTAATCTGTGACCAAAATCAACCAATTCTCTGAGCTTCCTAATCACCAGAGCTTTGAACTATGCTTCTGATAGGATAGCTACCAATTCTTTGAGCTCTGAATTTGATACATTGACCACCTCCTGGTTGCTCAGATGAATTAGATCTAGGGCCCTACTCTGTGCTCCCTTTTTAGCCATCCTTGGGTTTTTTGTTTGTTTGTTTTTGTCTGGTCATGACTGTTACATAGTGAGGGCCAGAGCCTTAAGCGTTCACCAGGGTGGGGCAGCCCAATTGCTGGGTTGTGATGCTGGATGTGGGGGTGGAGTCTGAGAGGTAACAATGGCGCTTGCTCCATGCTGTTTTGCCTATTCCAGTCACTTCAGCCTCTTTCCCCTATCAAATTGGGCCCTTCTGGTGCTGATTTCCTTGAGAGTGGGCCTGCCTATGCTCCAGGACCTCATGGGTCTCCCCAACAAACTCTCCTGTTAGGCTGGCACTCTCTCCTGGCACCTCTACCCCTACAAGTACTTTCAATGGGTGCTGTTATGTTTCACTTCCCAGTACTGCAGCCCTGCATCGTGCAGTCTGTCTTACTGCCTGTTTTCACCTTGTTTACCTTTGCATGAATGTGTATCCATGGTCCGCTGCCTTATGCAACCTGCTTGGCCTCCTCATGTCTGGCAAAGCCACCACCTGTGCGCCTGAAGTGACTGTGTGGCTGGGACCACCACTGGCTTATCCTGCCACAATCCAACTCCACCAGCCGCTGACTGCCCCTCTTTCCAGTCCGGGTGAATTGTTGTTGTTGGACTCCTGCACTGTTCAGTTTTCTCTCTGTCCTGGTTGGGTTTTCTTTTTTTGGTTCTATATTTTTGTTGTCCTTAATCTTGGCTGTGACAGGAGGCACAGCGTGTCCAGCAAGCCTCCATCTTGGCCAGATGTACTTCTTTCTCAAAATTGCTGCAGCAATTTGGGGTATATTTGGTTCCACATAAATTTGTAAAGTGTCTGTTCTATATATTTGAAATATATCATTAGTACTTTAATACTTAATGCATTGAATCTATAAATCTCTTTTGGTAGTATGGACATTTTAATTATGTTAATTCTTTTGATCTGTGAACATGGTGTATGCTTTCAGTTGTTTGTGTCTTCTTTCATTTCTTTGTTCAGTGTACTGTAGTTTTTTGAGCTTGGGTCTTTTACCTCCTTGGATAAGTTTGTTCTCAGGTATTTCATTTTTCTTCTTGCTATACCAAATGGGATTTTTTTTCTAATTTCTGTTTGTGATATTTCATTGTTGGTATACAATAATGGTATTGCCTTTGGAATATTCCAAAACAGTGTATCCCACTGTTTTGCCAGATTCATTTATTAGGTTGAGCCTTTTTTTTTTAGTGGAGCCTATTGGATTATCTATGTACACTATCATGTCATCTGCAAACAATGACAGTTTAGTTTCCTCTTTTCCAATTTGTATGACTTTTATTTCCTTTTCTTGCCTATCTGCTGTGGCTAGGTCTTCTAATACTACGTTGAATCAAAGTGGTGAAAGTTGACAGCCCTATCTTTTTCCTGATCTTAGGGGGAAAGAATTTAGTTTTCATCCATTGCGTATGATGTTCGTTCTATGTCTCACAAATATGGCCTTTACATTATTGAGGAATGCACCCCCTATTTCCACTTTCCTGAGTGTTTTCTTATCATAAATTGAGGCTCTACCTTTTGAAATTATTTTTCCACCTCTATTGATATGATCATGTGATATTTTTGTCTTTGCTTTTGTTTGTGTGATGTATTACATTTATTGGTTTGCAAACATCTACCAGCTTTGCAGCCCTGGGGTGAATCTCACTTGGTCATGGTGTATGATCTTTTTAATGTATTACTGGATGTGGTTTATCAATACTTCGTTGAGAATTTTAGCATCTATATTCATGAGTGGTATTAGCCTGAAGTTTTCTTTGTTTGTTGTGTCTTTATCTGCTTTTGGGATTAGAATGATGTTCCATCATAAAAAGAGCTTGGGAGTCTTCTGTCTTCTTGGAATTTGGGAATAGTCTGTGAGGGATAGGGGTCATCTCTTCCTGAAAGGCTTTGTTAAATTCTCCTGTGAAACTGTCTGGTCCAGGGCTATTTTGTGTTGGAAACTTTTTGTATTACTGCTTCAATTTCATCTGCTGGTACTGGTCTGTTCAGTCTTTCTGCTTCTTCTTCATTGAGTTTTGGGAGATTATATTTTTCTAGAAATTTGTCCATTTCACCCAAGTTTTTAAATTTCTTGGCATATAGTTCTTCATATTAATTTGTTACCATTCTTAGTATTTCTGTCATGTCAATTGTAATCTCTCCTCTTTCATTTCTGATTGTGTTTATTTGGGTTCTCTCTCTTTTTCTTGATGATCCTGTTTAAGGCTTGTCAATTTTGTTTATCTTTTCGAAGAACCAGCCCTTGGATTTATTGATGCTTAGATTTGTTCCTTTAGTCTCTATGTTGTTTAATTCTGCACTGATCTAGGTTATTTCCTTCTTTCTATTTGCTCTGGGCTGTCTTTATTTTTTGCCTTTAAGTTCTTGGAGATATAGGGTGAGATTGTTTATTTGAAATGTTTTTATCTTTGTAAGGTAGGCCTATATTGTTCTGAACTTCCCTCTCAAGACTGCCTTTGCTGTATCCAGTAACTTTTGCGTTGCTGTGAGTTCATTTTCTTTTGTTTCCAGAGACTTTTTTATTTCTTCCTTGATCTCACTCTTGACTCATTCATTTTTTAATAGCATGATATTAAATCTCCATGACTTTGAGTGTTCTTCAATTTTGTCATTGAGGTTGATCTCTAGAGTCAGTGCCTTGGGGTCAGAGAAAATGCTTGATATAATTTCAATTTTCTTGTATTTATTTAGGTTTGTTTTGTGCTTAATCATGAAGTCTATCTTTGATAATGTTCCATGTGCATTTGAAAAAATGTATACTTTGCTTCTTTGGGATGAAAGGCTCTATATGTGTCAGTTAAGTTCATTTGATCTAGGGCATCATTCAATTCCAAAATATTTTTGTTGATATGTTGTCTGAAAGAGCTATCCATTTTGACAGTAGGGTGTTGAAATGGCCTAATATAATTGTATTGCTGTCAATATCTTTCTGGAAGTCCTCCAAGATTTTATTGATGTATTTGGGCACTCCTAAGATCAGTGCATATACATTTGCAATGTTTATGTCTCCTTGATGAATTCTTTTCTTGGGTATTATAAAGTGACCTTCTCGGTGTGTTTTTATGGCCCTTTTCTATTTTGTAATATACATTTTATTTTTAATTTCATTTCAATTGCTGTTCATGTAGGGTTTTCTGTCTTTCACTCCCATCCAAGCCTAACCCCAGCCCTCCCCACCTCACTCCCATTTCCACCACCCCCCAGCTTTTGTCCATGTGTCTTTCATACTTGTTGTTCTAAACCCTTCCCCTTTTCCTGAGCATTATTATTTTTCTGGTTAACTCTATTCTTTCTGACACCATGACTACCTTCTATCCTTTAGGGACAGTGAGCTGGGATGGGAGTAGAAGACAGAGAACTGTATAAGAACATCAGTTAAAATAAAATAAAAAATAATGCTCAGGATTGAAGTGACGTGGGATAAGATCGTGGAGGGTTCCTGTGTAATATGTGCAATTGTGTGGAACAACAATTACTTTCAATAGTACTGGAATAGCAATAATATGACAAGAAATATATGATTTGGTTGTACAGAATAGAAAGTACCCAATCAAGAACTGTTTGTTATTAGAACATGGTTGAAGTTAAAGAAGGACAATTAAAATACAAGAAAGGGGAAAAAAGAAAAAAACCATGAAACAATGCAATTAAACAGAGAAATAAAATGAGGAAAACTAAACATGAGGAAGGGAAGTAAAAATCACTAATGAAATAAAAGTGGTAAAACAATGAAAATAATGATAATACACATAATAAAATACTAGCTCTATGAGACAGCAGAGTGGCATTAGCCTCAGTTTCTCAGTTTTTGGATTTAGCCTTGTGCACCCCTATCATTCTGTTCTGGAACCTTTGTAACTTCAGGTCTCATTGTCTCACTCCGGGGAAGACCAAAAAGGAAAAATAGAGAGAGAGGATGAAAAAAGAAAGAAAAATTAATAATAAGCCTCCTGTTGACTTTAAACCTGTTCAGAGATTTCTGCTGGTCTTCTTAGATGCCACAGGAAAGGGGTACTGAGATTTGCCTTTCTTCCTTCCTACAGTTTTGAGAGGATGGGGACCAGGTCTGGGCCACAATATTTACACTTTCCCTGCCACCAGCCCTGGTCCTCCAAAAGCTGCCATGCTCAAATCAGCCACTCAGTCTCTGGGCACAGAGCATGAGTCAATCTTGGGCATGCCATTTCACTCATCCACTCAGTCTCAGTAATGCAGCTCCAATCAGCTGCAGTTCCCCTTAGCCACTCAGTCTCTGGGCTTCTGCAGCTTAAATCACCATCAGGGCAAGTCAGCCAGCGCTTGACAGTTCCTTACAAAGCAGCTGCCCACCATTCTTAACAAGTGAACAGCTCTTCACACAGACCAACATTCCAATCAGTGTAGACTATCTGAGTCAGGGTCCAACATGACCCAACTCCCACCTTCTCCAGGTGTCACCTAGCACCTCAGTTTGTCTGCTTTGGGCATCGACATTTGAAGCAGAGGTGAACTTCCCCCATGTGTCTCCGACTTCACTTATATTCCCCCCATTGACTTCCAGCATCTAGGTCCCTCCTGGAGCTGGCCATCTCTCACTTCTCTGATAGGGGAGGGAGCCAGTGATCAAACTCTCCTGCCCGTATCCTATGGCAGGGGCCAAGCCAGAGGCAACTGAAGCTTTTGTCATCATCAAAATCTCAGGGACCTTTCTTTTCCAGCGCAATCTCCTCACTCTCAATTTTACAATTTCATATAAATAGTTGGCCTCCAGACTTCATATGATCTGACATTCCGTTGGCTGTTCACTCTGTTCCTCAGAAGATTGACTACAGGTTCCAGCTGGGCACAGGAAGAACTGGCCTCCACTCACAGCTAACTCACTCCCATCTTCTCAATCTTTCCCTGTTAGTTTCAATTGTTGTCTTGTTTCTGTAAGGTTAGCTTACAAAGTAAAAGCAAGATAGTATACAAAACTACACAGTTTTGGAAGAATGGCAGGGTACTGCCTTAGAGGCTGTTCCCTGAACAACACCAAAATAACAAATAAAACAAAAAGACCTACTACCCTCTGTCAGGACAGTCTGAACCTAGGCTTTTCACTGTGTTCCCACCCACAGAAAATGTGATCCATTGGGAAATTCAGGCAGTTGCAGCACAATCATCTAGTCCTCCTTCTGGAAGCACAGGCTGAAAGCAAAACACAGATATCTCCATCTCAGAAGCCAGAGAGTTCCAGCAAGACCCCAAAACCTCCCCATTAGAGGGAGCCAGTGCCCTTTTGTCTCACTGGTTCTAGAAGCTCTCAGTTTATTGGAAAATCCCATCCTAGATGGCCTTCATTTTCTAAGCAAACTTTTCCTATAGCTCCTGTTTACTTCCTCAATGATCTGAGTTCTCTTAATCATATCTATCTGAATCAGGGGTGCATATATTTTTCAATTAGTGTTTTGAGATTTTTCAGACATAATTCCACAAGTAGAAATGCTCCATCATTAGGAAATTTAATTTTTAACATTTTGAAGAAACTACCTAGAAATTTCTATGGTTGCTGCAGTAATTTACATTCTCTACATAGTGCATGAGGCATGGCTGGTGAGGCTTAGTGGATTGAGCACCACCCTTTGGACCAAAGGCTTGCCGGTTTGATCTCCAGTCAGGGTACATGTGTGGGTTAATGACCATGACCATGATGCAAGACTCATGAGAGGCAGCCACACATTGATCTTTCTCTCTTTCTCTTTTCTTTTCCCTGCTCCCTTTCTAAAATTAAGTAACTAAAAATCTTTTTGAAAAACCAGTGCATGAAGAAATTTACACAATTCAATATTCCTCACCATACAAAAGAAGATATCTTTGGTAGTGGCATAAATGCACATAGGGTTTATTATGCTAATTGAAATAAGACACAGAAATAACGAAGACCATATATATTCACTTACAAGTATAATATACTAAACGAAATAGATAAACAAACAGAATCCAGAGTCATACAAACTAAATAGAGACTGACAGATGTCAGAAGAGATGGGTTTCAAAGCTCTTCAGAAATAATAAAAAATAGAAAGAAAAATGCTCATAGTTAAGAAAAATGTATGATGATCAAAGAAGGGAAGGAATAGAATCAGGAAAAGTAAGCATTGACTGTAAAAGATGACTTTGGATAATGAAAACACAATAACATAAATTAATAATGTGTAATAATATAGTGCACTTGAAACATGTATTGTTTTTTATATCATATCACTGCTCTAAATTCAATACACAATAAGTAAAAACTCCTCCACATGTTTCTCTGGTTCTTGTTCTGGAATTCAAACACCAAACCCTGAGGTAAAATGGCTATCCCCAAAAATACATTGTCTTTCAAAAAGAAAATAAATACACTTGAACTCTTGAATGTGTCATCATCACTGAAGTCAGAAATTTCCGAAGTCAATTCCTACAATTCTGCCACCTTTGTGAAGAGCAGGCATTTCCCTTGAATCCCACACTGTGCTTGTCAGGCTAGTAACTTCTGATCAGCCAGAGCCACCCCTAAGTCAGGAGTACAAATCATCTGAAAAACCCAGGTACTGTGGACTCATGGAGTTCTTCCAGTGCCCTAGGGGTTTATTTTCTTATTTGGGAAATAGAAACATGCATTTCCATTTCTCAAGCATGTCTGGAAAATACTCTCTTATCTGGCACTTGGAGATAGAAGTCTGTATTATGGTGGTGCACTGTGCAATATTTCACCATATGCTTATCAACAAACTAAGACTCATCTTCAGTTCAGCATAGACATTGCCCTGAATCAACTGCTCCATATTGTCCCTTCAGTTAAACACATTACCTCACTTTTTGGCCATATTTTGTGTTTGTGTTGGGAAAATGCCACAGGTTGCAAGCAGTTTGTGTGTGTGTGTGTGTGTGTGTGTGTGTGTGTGTGTGTGTGTGTAGATTGAGAGAGAGAGAGAGAGAGAGAGAGAGAGAGAGAGAGGTTTACATGTAATTACTATGAAGCTGATTTATACTTGTATTGATGCAGTTTCTCTGAAGTTTCTCATTTGGATCCCAAACCTCAGCAATGCTTTATTTGGAAGGTGAACAATTGTCATGGTTATTTATGTTATCCATATTTACAAAGGGCAACATTTACAACATCAAGATCTCATCTCTTTCAGCATCGAATATAGAGGGGAAATTTTCAATCTATATGTTCTTTATGGGTACTCTTTAACTGAATGTGAGTGCAACTTCCACTATGTGCCATATGCTTTTGGGAAATAAGATAAACCTAGAGATGGAACTTAACTCTATGAAATTTCTGAATTAGAAAGAGAATCTGTGCCACAGTAGGTAATTTTTTGTATTTAGGTAAGAGCCATCAGCAGACAGAGAAAATGTTTGGATAGTTGGCTGTATATTGAAATAAAATATTCAAGATAGAACAGAAAAAGTATCTGAAATTATGTGCCATAGAATAAATAAAGGAAATATCATTAAAATTACAATTATGATGGAAGACCTAGGCAATTGAGAAGTAGTGGGCAGTGTGAGTGGTTATCATTCTAATCAAACAATGTTGAATCCCCTTGTAGCTAGTTGATCACAGTTGCTGAAATTTCCTACCAATTGCAAAAGACCATGTAAAAGCTGTATATAGAACAATCTCTAGATAAGAGTTTTGATATATTTCCCTCTGTCTGGCATCATGGAGTTAAGGATATAGAGCTGGATTATTATTTTTTTCTGATGTGTGTGTCCTTCTGTCTTTATTTCACATATGATTGAGGAAATACAGCACTCAAGGTGCAGAGCAGAGCAGAAGTGGCAACTTAGATGCTTTTAGCACAAGTTGCGGATCCTTTTGTCATTTCTGTTAAACAAAAGAAACCAAAGAAATGATCGTTCTTAGCATCTTTTTATCAGTTTTCTCCCTTTTATTTTTCCTGTTGGCCTCACTAAATTTTAGAAGCAACATTCCTTTTTCTTCATTGTTCTTGTTTTGGGTGTTCTTCAGGAAATGACATGGTCAAGAATTCTATCCAGGACACACAGGCTATGCAGTGAGATGACAAAACTTTTGAAACACTGCTCAACAAGAGCAACTTTTAAAGAAGCTTCTAACTTACAGTTTCTTTTCTGACATTGGGGGGAAAGTACACCCTTACATAGAAGCAGCACTCTGGCACCACAGTTCTGGCTTTGCAAGGCTCTGCACTTTGCATGCAGTGGTGCTACAAGAGTTCCTGAGTTTTCAACATAAATAGTGTGTACCAGATAATTCTTCTGCCTTTTCACACAGGGACATTATGCAATAACAGTAATGATCCTAGAAAAAATTATTCTCATCCCCCTTTCTATGGAACCAGACAAAAGCATTTCTTAAAAAACACACACAAGGGACAATGAGACCTTAACATTAGAAATATTATCCATCAATAAGAAGATTCTTTAGACTCTAGTGGACATGCTGCAGAGTTACCAAAATGTGAGATTTAAAATGAGAAAGGCATCCTTATTTGCACCTATGTGAAGTTGAGTTTGTGTAAAGAGTGCAAGTCCATAGTGACAGCAAAGCTTTAGTATGCTGAAATACAAATCTTGTGTTAAAGCAAGAGCAAAGCTGGTAGGTGTATCTGTCATATGAAAATTTTTTTAGCAAAATCTTTTTATCTCTATGGGGTTAGTTGCCCTTTATTTCCTCAATAATTGTTGTCAAGCCCCAAGCCACACAGGTTTTCTGATAGCACTATTAGCACCAAACAATAGATAACCTCTCTAAGTTCTGGATAAGAAACCTAGTAGATTTCTTATGACAAACAGGAATTCCTCATGCTCTTAACAATGGTTTTGTTGCTAGGCAATTTCCAGGACTGTAGACAAAGCAAGGAAACAAGAACAGTTTAGAAATCCCTGGTTTTGTTGTGGACTTTTGTCACAATTCTTTTATGACAAACTATTAATACATGTATAAAATTCTTTGACTATCATAACTGGAAAATTCTCCCGCACCCACTAAACTCAAATTATGCATTTAAAACTCAGTCTTTTCAAACTTCTGTCCATCTGTCTGTACACATGTGTTCTGATATCCTGTGAGCTCATTGGGTCGAGCTTAAGAAGCCAATTCTTTGGTGGTTCATGATGATGTTGCATACAGTGGATCCATCCCTGGTGCACTGAGTGTTAAAATGACCATTGCTTGTCCCTAAGGAGGGTTCTCATATCCAGGGTCCATCAAAAGTGTCCCATATTGCCTATGGTACCGAGTTTCCCTGTGGCACTATTTAAATGACTAGCAATCTATTCACCTATATGGTATTCAATACCATTCAACATATCCTAATGCAAAGTTTTGCTATGTGATCATGGGACACCATCTGAACAAAAACTGACACTGCTCACCTCCAGATTGTGTGAAGGGAATAAACCCTCATCACCATGGGCTTTAATATGCTTATATGAAAAGGAGATAGTAAATTCTTCTAGTATAACACCAGCCATGACAGGTTAGTTTTCTGATGTCTAGTTCTCCAGAAGATACAATTGGACCTGCTGTCGCTGTGCAGGTCCATGTATTTCTACTCACACTTGGAAAGCCATCAGTCTGTTTCTTCACAGGCCTGTTGACATTCTGAGCCTTGAAATGCACATTGAAAGCAACCTGTCATGTATTCTGAGATGTCATCCTAGGAGTCCTATTTCTTTTCCTATACGTGGAGCCAAATTAGGGATCTCTGAAAGTTGCAATGAAGCTCAAGGCCAAATCAAATATTTGGGGTTAACTCCTCTTGTAATAATGGACATGATACACCTACTACCACCTGACATGCTGTGATTCATTTGGTATAGCTCAGTGAAACAAGTGAACACAATCCTGGGCTTCAGTATTAGTCAAAGTGTCAGTCACCTTAGACATCATTGAAATCTCTTTTCTCTATGTTAGAGATGGCATCCTCATAGCCTTCTGTGCATCTGGATGCATTTACAAATGCTGACCCAAAAGATGGATCACAAGACCATGTACATAATTAATATTTTGTATGCATAATAAACTCTTCATATGTCTACAGAACATGCTTTTACAAAAATCATATAAGACGATATGAAAAGGGCCTGACATAACCCTGCACTTAGTCTGAGACATTCTGGAGCTAGAATCTCTTATTTTTTTTCCCACTGAAGCAGTCAGCCTAGCCCTGCAGCCCTTCACCCTCATATTTATCATCACTGATCTGTGCCATACAGACAACTTATGGCCAGAATTTGTGAAGTGAGCTTCTCACAGTTAGTTGTACAAAGACTGCTGAGAACACCCTGTTGAGACCACCTCATTTACTATTATCAGGTACTTTTTTTACACTCCTTAATCTACACCATTGGAAGATATGAAGCATTGGTGAGGTAGAGAATTTCATATTCAAACATGAACCTGCCCCTAATGAGGGATGAAAACCTAAAGTGGAGGACTTGTTGATTGTATTCTCATTTGTAATGGGTTGTGGAACATGGGAAGAAGGTGGGGAGGGCTTCGGTGTTGGTGAGGCATGGGGGGAGTCAGAAAACTGTACTTAAAACACACTAGAAAAATATGATAGAAATTCTGTACCTATAGCCATTTACAGTATAATTTTTCTATGACAATATGTATGCCTGTAAACAATAGTGAACTGTGAAGATTATTAAAGTTATTCCTAAGCCTTTAGAAAAATAATAATAATAAATAAGGATACAGGGTACAGCTAAGGGGAGGGAGCCCAAAATAGCAATTTGGGATGGGGCCCAGAACTCAGGGTGTCCAGGAAATATTAGAGGGACATACAAGATGTCCTCACTCCTTTCCCCACAGGTATGACTTCAGGGAAGGGATACATGGAGCAGGGACATGCAGAGCTGCTTTGTACCACCACAGCTTTGCAGTTCATCCATGGCACAGTCATTTAACATATCTATAGCCCTTGGCTGGTGGATTAGATGTGTGAAACAGCTGTGGCCATGCTCTGAGCCATGGAAAGGACTCCGCCCATAATATAACTGGGGGACAGGAACCCAAAGTTATGGCACCTGCCTGGTACCTTCCAGAAGATTGGCTATAGAGCATGGGGACACACCTCCCCAGACTCATGATGGCAGCCCAGTAAACTTGGAATAATACGGGAATCCTGGCAGGTGTAACTGATTGTAGGAGGAGTTGGAAGAGAGGGTACAGAGGAGGATTGGAGTGGGAACTTAAACTTAGATGCAGCAGCCATTGAGAGAGATTCCACAAGGTTTCACAAGAGTGCAGAACCCCCCAGCTTTGGTGCAGAGGGAGAACCATGAGGTTTTGCCAGTGTGTGGAGCCATTTCCTGCAAATCTGATATAAGAGGAATATGCAGCATTGGGGTGCTCCCTTTGGCTGCATGGCCTGGGAAGCAAGAGATACTTTGCCTGGAAGAAGGGGAAAAAAACTCTTGCCAGTAGGCCATGAGAAGCTGCCACATAGCTTTGGATTAATTAGAGATCCTACCTGGACAATGACACAGCTGACGGTGTCAGGAGTCTGGATCTTGGACGTTTGATTCTGTTCCTGAGTTACGGTACCCTGAATTAGAGCAGAGGGAGATAGGAAGCACTATGGGCATCTGTGGGTATTCTAAAGGACTTTGATATTTTAATGATGATGTTAGGTTGCTACTTTTACTCTGTATAGCAAAAAATAAACATATCCTTTCCTTTTCATAAATTTCTGGCTTTGAGAGACATCTTTCCATAAGGCAATGGACATAAGGATCCACACTTTAGAGGGTTCTTAGTGCTTGCCTGTAGGACCATGAGGAGCAAATTGATATCTGTATGCTTCTCTCTTCTTTTTTCTATAATCAGGTTGTTTGACTTGTATTTTCTCAAACGCAGAGTGGGGCCTCAGATTTGGCAGCAAGTGGAAAAATCCATCATCAATATTTTTTTAAATGAAAGTCTTAGGATGGGGAATTTTGAAGTCATCAAAAGGAACAAATCACTAATAAAAGCACAAACATGGGAACTCTAAATGTAGTAAACCTAGTGCTACATGAAATGAGCCCAGTCATCAAAGATGACATAGTATGATTCCATTCCTATGTCATTGCCAGAAGAGTGAAACCCTAGAACAAGACAGCAGTTTGGGTGGTCTTGAGTTGGGACTGAGAGAGTGGTGGTGTTGGTGATGGTGGTGTGGTGTGAGATGGGGCAGGATGGGTTGGGAAACGGTAAGGGTGAAGGTGAGCATGGAGGGAGAATGAGAACATCACAGAAGCTACATACTTAATGACACTAGGAATGGGTATTATGCTCAGTGCTTCATTGTTGTTGGTTTTTTTTTTACATTTCTTGTCCCCAGAACCTAAGAAAAAAATAAGCTGTAGAGTTAAACAAGGTTCAGCCAGTACACTGCCACTAGAATTTTGCAGGATATAAAAATGAAGGTGGGGGAGGAGTGGGAAATAATCACATTATTTACATTTCTGCTTTACCAGGCATCAATATTCTGAAAGTGTTGTGGCATCATTTCATATGTACATGAAAGACATTGATATTTGAGATATTCTGTGTTATTTATAAATGGTATGAATACATGAAAACAGTTGCAATGGCTGTTATGAATACCTACCATGAACCTTGAAACTGCCTTCCACTCTCCATTGCACATGGTGTGCTCCCATGCCTCTCATTCCCTATACCCTTTCCCTGCATGCCTCCATCAGCCCTCCATATCTCCTGTCACTCTCAACCCAGCCATGTGGTTGGCCTTTTTCCTCTGAAGGCTATAAAAGTGACCACCAGTCTGCTGGGGACTGGCTAATTGTGCTCCATATGAGCCCCCCAAGTTGGAAACACAGCCAGTCATTCAGCAGCTAGGTGTCCAGTAGTATCATGGCAGCAGAAGAGGACTTTGGAAAATATATTCTCTCTCTTCCTCTCTCGTCCTTGCTCTGTCTCCTTTCTGTCCTTTCTTCCTTTTCTGTTCCCAAATACCTGGGTCTGGGATGTTCACTATGCCAAGGATGACTCCTCCCCTGTGCTTCTACAGGGGAAACACAAAGCCATTTGGTGAACTTGGAAAAGACAAACAGAGTTGCCACCTGGGGCAACTGGTTCTGTGCCAATGTAGAAATTTCCTCAAAGGAAGGGGTCAACTGGGTACACTTTGTAGGCAGAGAAAGTTGACTGGACATGGTTTGTGTTGTAGTAGCACATGCCACTGTGTAGCATCCATAAATGATATGCAGTAACAGTAATGGTAATCATTGTAATGATGATAGGATACATGGTTATGTGATTACCATTTTTTTTAAAAGAGGGGTATAATTTTAATATCCTAGTCATAATTTTGCATGGAGACCACTGAACACATATTTCGTGCTGATTGCAATATAGGCAAGGTAATTGTCAAATTACTGTATTGTACAACTGCAAGTAACAGGCTGTTATATGCCAGCTATATTTGCAAAAAATAGGAAGTATTACATAGCATTTATGCATCTGCCTTCCATCCCTGTCCACTTGAAGAAAGCTTAACAACCCTATGTACCCTATTTGTAAGTGAGTCACTTGGCAAGTTCAGGACTGAAGTGTCAGTTTTTCATCCCCATTGCTGTGTGCACCAGTCTAAGTCCAGGATTGCTAGATTTGTCGACTTCAGCTCCCAGGTAAACAGTCATCCAGGCAGCTAGTGATGCTCATTGCAAAGTAAAAAGCCATGGGTCATAGTGCTTGAGGGCCAGGCATGGACAGGTGCTCGACTGGTCAGCTAGATAGGGCTTGGGAATAGGAAGAAGAGGACAAGACAGCAGGCAAAACAAGAAGAGTGTTCAGCCTTTCTCACCCACAGAACAGTTCACTGCACTCCACAAATTGGGGATTTTCAAGAAAAGATTGTAAAAAGGAATCCAATGGCTGGGACCCACACTTACCCATGTTCAAACAGACTTGCCCTCTGAGTGCCTCTATGCAGACCCCATGACTGTCCCAAAGTCTGGAATTTGACTTGGCAAGAATGTATAATTTGGTGACAAGCACCCAGAACCACACACACATGGGGGAGTCAGACAGCAGCCAGAACACATGAAGGCAGAGGATGGCCTTTCTCTTCACATCTTCAGATCAGAACTTAAATATTTCAGAGGCCCTGCCAAGGAAGAAAAGGACCCCAGGAGCATAGACAGCCAGCTATGTACCATGCGGTCCATCCACCCCCATATACCAGAGTCAGTAGGCACCTCTGGAGGTCAACATCTCCAGGCATCAACATCTGCTGTGTACAGGCAGCATCACAATTTGGTCTTTGGTTCCCATTGGGAGAAGAGGCAGCATGAGCAAGTGCAGTTCAACTCTTCCAGGTATCCTTGTAGATGTGGGGAGCCTCTCTCTCAATAATCCTGCAGGTTTAATCTCCAGAAAACAGGCTGATCCCTGATGCCTCACACCACCTGCACAATCACACCAGTGGCACTACCACACTGAAATCCACCCTCCTCCATCACAACAGACAAATAACCAACTTTGAGGCTCTGGGGGAAAGAGACATACAAGCAGCTGGCTCCCAACAAGTGGCTTGAATGTCAGCGGGTTTGAGCCAGATTACAGAAGGAATCTATTTCCACAGCCATCTCTCAAAGAGTACAGAAAGGATGTTCAAAAAGTTCAAGGAGAAAGCTCAAAAGAGAAGGGGCTCTCAGAAAGGAGCATTAACTAGTGTCTCTACCATGGACTATGGTAGGTCAGAACTTCTCAAAGTCAAGTTCCATGTTCTCCACAGGCACAGGTTGAAGATAGTAGAGTTTATAGTGATCATGCAAAACCAAAACACCATTGCTTAAAGGAAATAAAACCACATGGCAACAATTTTAGAAAGTTTCTTCAAGAAGAGGTCTTCAAAACTAGAAAGTTCTACATACCAAAAATAAATATGGGCAAATCTGTAGCAGCATTTATAAGAAAAAAATAATTAAACTAATGTCAGTCCTTCCATCTCTCCCAGAATATCAACAGATGGAAATTCCATACAGCTTACATTTATTTCTGATTCATTCCAGCCCTGTCCAACTTCCATTTCCGCAAACTGACAGCAGCACAATACCTCTCCCTGCCTTCAAACTGATACTATTTCTGCCCACATGTCTTTGCTTTCAAACTGACAACAAGTCCACACACAATTTTCCTTGGCTCAAGTACTCCAGCCTTGCATACTTTTCCCTGTCTTCCAACTGAATGCAGTCTCACCCAAGTCAGCCTACCTTCCAACTTGTGACAATCCCCACTATGCATGCTTAACTTCCAACTATCAAGAGACTTGTTCATTTGATCCTTAACAGCCTTGTTTCTATAGATTTTTTCCATGCAACACTTTTTTTTTTCAGAAGACCAGAATCTGAAAACACCAGTGTGCAAAAATACCAGAATTGGCTCCCCTTGATTCTGAGTGAAGACTGAGCTTCCTCAGGTGAGACATCCCAAGAAGATGCTCAAGTAAGATACATCAGTGACTCTTGCTTCAGGTTCTCTGAAACTGGTCTATTTTTAAAATTCAACTCCTTCTAGCTCTTCACACAGGATATATCTCTCTTTAGAAGTCCCAATGCTTCTTTCTGAATGCTTCCAACCTTTGGAGCCTAGCAAATCCCATGCAAATTTATCAGATAGAGCAGAACAAAATATATCAAATCAAATGCTTTTCACTAAGTACCTCATAAAGGACACGCCCTTGATACATCTCAAAGGACACATCCACAGCTTACAGCATCTCGAAACCCACACCACATATAAATATTTTGAAAGCTAATCCCCAGCATTCACAGTGCATTCATGAACACTGGGCCTCTGAAGTTCATAATTTATAGACATTTTAAGTGAAATAATTTATTTTTAGCTTCGTTCCACATCATAAAATATTTGGCAGCACCTTGTTCCATACAGAATAAAGGCCCCCAGAATCTCAACCCTACAAAAAGATAGAGAAGAGAAAGACACATATTAAGAGCATCAGAAGTTAGGAGAAAGATGAAAACAAGTAGAACCATGATTGATGTATCCAAGCATGTTGGACATCATCTTGTGAACCTAAATGTCTCTAGTTCCATTCCAGTCAGGGCTCATGCCTGAGCTGCAGGCCACAGCCTTGTTTGGAGAATGTCAGTGAGTGCAAATAAATATTTCTCTCCATTTTTCTCCCTACCTTCCTGTCCCTCCAAATAAATAAAGTGCTTTTAAAAAGATGAAAATATTTATGTGGAAGCTAATACAAAAACCCAGCAAGCAAACTATAACTAGAGACATTGAAATGAAGAAGAATCTGATACTAACCAGAGAGGAGCTGGCAGGGCATAATGGAAGAAATGGAGGGAAGGAATTCAGAAAAAAAAAACAAAACAAACAATAAAGGACACATGTACAAAACCAAAGGGGAATGGGAACATGGGAGGGAGGCAAGGATGGTGGGAGTGGGAGTGGTGGGAGGTTAATGTTGACATCTCTGCTTGAACAGCAATAAGGTAATAAAGAAACAAAAAATAAAAAATAGATGAAAATAAACTTTGGAGATCAAAACCTTCTCTGAGGTATCCTTGGCAAATACATTTTCAAACATGATTGGTTTCCTTTTCACTTTGCTGATGCTTTTTGTATTCACGCAGAAGATTTGGTTCTGATGAAGCCCAATTTGTTCATTCTTTCCTTTATGGACCTGGCTCTAGGGAACATATTGGTGAAAATATTGCTGGGTGGAATATCTGAGATTTTCCTGCTTATGGTCTTCTCTAGGACCTTTATGGTGTTGTAACTCATTTAAGTCTTTTAACCATATGGAGTTTATTTTTGTGTATGGTGGAAGTTGGTCAAGTTTCAATTTCCTGCATGTAGCGTTGCAGACATCACAACACCATCAATTGAAGAGGCTACTTCCACTCCATTTTAAGTTTCTGTCCCCATTGGTGAATATTAATTGACCATAGAGACTTGGGCTTATTTCTGGCCTCTCTATTCTGTTCCATTGATCTATGTGTCTGTTCTTATGACAGTAAGAGTGTGATTTGAATATTATGGCTTTGTAAAATAGTTTGATGCCAGGTATTGGGATCCCTCCTACTTTGTTATTCTTTCTCAAAATTTCTGCAGCCTTTCAGGGTTATTTATGGTTCCAAATAAATTTTTGAAATGTGTATTCTATATCTGTGAATTATGTCATTGGTATTTTACCAGAGATTGCATTAAATCTGTAAGTTGCTTTGGGTGGTATGTATAATTTGATGTTGTTGAAACCACACACTTCTAAAGAATTAATGGTTCAAGGAGGAAAACAAAGAGAAAACTAAATCTACCTTGAGAATCACACAACTGGAAGAACAACCTAACACAATTTAGTACGGTAAAGCAGTTAAATGTCAAAAGAGTATAGGTGTACGTGGCTACACAAAGATTTGGGAAATAATCCAAAAAATTATGTTAAATTTATGCATGAAGAAACAAGACACATAAAAAGCCTCAAACACATAAGTAGAAGAAAATTCATAAGAAGATCTGAGTACAAATGAGTAAAACCAAAATATAAGATATTGACTTATAAAATGAAGCCTGATTTATTGGAAAATAAATAGAATGGACAACCCAATAGTAAGACCCATCAAAGAGGAACAGAAATGGATAAAATAAAAAATGAAAATGAAAATCTCATCTGATGCCACAGGTTTAAAAAATATTACAAACCATTACATACCACCATACTTAACAATCTAGATGAAATGGATTTTTTTCAGAAAAGCATGCAGCCTCCCAAAGCTCAACTAGAAACAAATAATCTCTATAGACTGATGTCTAGCAAGAAATTGAAGCAGTAATATAAACTCCCAGCAAAAATCAAAATACCAGGACCACATGACTTGCAGGTGAAGCCTATAAAATATTTCATAATAATTAGTACATTTTCTCTTCAAATTATTTTAAAAACCATGGAATAACACTTCCAAATCCATATTATGAGGCCAGCACTAATCTGATAAGAAAACCAAAGAAAGACAAACAAAGGGAAAGATAAAACATTCCTAACAAACACAGGTGCCACCATTCTAAACAGAATAATAGCAAACAGTATTTTTCAGTATGCCATGGCTGATGTGGCTCAGTGGACTGAGTACCAGCCTGTGAACCAAAGGATTGCTGGTTAGATTACCAGTCAGGGCACAAGCCTGGGTTGGGACCAGCTCCCCAGTAGGGGAAGCACAAGAGGCACACACACATTGATGTTCTCTCCCTCTGTTTCTATCTCCCTTTCCTCTCTAAAAATTAAATAAAATCTTAAAAATAAGAATTTATCAATGACTTCAAAGGAATACGCATTGTACTTAAGTACCAATTAAACCAAAAATACATATCTCCTTCAACATTTTAAAACATTAAGGTGGCTGCGGTGAAGATGGCAGCGAGTTAGGTGGGTGTGGAGTCCTCTTCCTTCTGCACATGGGTGAAAAACCTACCTGATCTTCTGAGGAACAGAGTGAACAGCCAACAGTACCCCAGGATATATGAAGATTGGAGACCAAAAATTGTAGAGGATATTGAAAAATCAAACAGTAAGGAGAATGCTTCAGGACAATAAGGTCCCTGGGATCAGTGCAGGGACCAGGGGGGCTCCTGCCCCAGGCCCAGCACCCTGTGGGTTTGCCACAAGATTCTTGGGAGAGAGCCAGGTCACAGGCTCCCTCTCCTGCCAAATAGGGCTTCAGCAGTACCAGGAGGGACCCGGATGCTCTAAGTCATCGGGAGGGAAGCCCAAAGTGACAAATATAGAGGGGTGGTGTGCACCCACTGAGACTGTGGATGCTGGCAGTGAGAGACCCTGACACTTTCAGCCCCTGATCTGGTTGGATATTTATGCTATGTGAGAAGCCATTGCACTTGTTTGGAGAGGCAGACTTGAATAGGAGGAATTTTTCAAAAAGAAGATGAGAAAAAGAGGCATTCAGTGGCTGTTTGGGGAGTTCTCTGCAGCAGCTGCCCCCACCTTCTGCACCCCTGCCCCTACCTTCTGCACCCTACCCCCTCCTGGTCATGTGCTCGCAGCAGAACCTGGGGGAACATGCGCAATGTATCCCACAGCCTGGCGGCTCCCCATTCTAACCCAGCAGTGGAGGCTGATCACACACCCACAGACCCTGGGACTGCACGTTCCTGAGCACACAGCCCAGTGGCTGCCCCTTCACCCCAGCAGTGGAGGCTCAGCACTCAGGCCCACAGCCCAAGAATGGAGCAGACCTGGCCCAAAGCTCCAGAGTACCTCCCACCTGGTTCCTGCTCCCAGCGCCCTGCAAGGCCAACTGGCTCCCTAAGATGAAGTCAGAGATGTCCCCTAGGAGGAGAGCTGCAGGGCTCAGGGAGTCAGCAATACCCAGAAAGAATTAAATCAGTGCGGGGCTGAACTACCCTGAAAGGGGCTCTGAGAGTCTCTAGCATCTAGGACAGCAAAGAGTGAGAACATGATGTGTGAGATGCCCCTACTTTGTGCACCTCAAGGACAGCACAACTGGTGGACTGAAGGTATAGGCTGGGCACAGAAGGGCACTGGGGGACTGGTAGGGTACTGAGGAACTGGGCTGAAGCCTAGAAGACTAGGAAGAGTGTGGCTTAGGAAGGGAGAAAAGCAAAACCCTTTCCCCCTCAGCCTGCTACAGCCAGGAATACCAGCAGAATGCTCTTTTGAAAAATTTTTTGTTAAAAATTCCTTCTACCTTTCCTTTTTTTATTCCTTCTCCCTTCCTTCCATCCTTCCCTTTTTCATTTCTTCTTCCTTCCTTCCTTTTTTTATTCCCCAAAAGCGAGAATAAAACCTGGAGCTGTGAAAAAGCAAGAGTTAGATCCAAAGAGGGGTCATCCCAACAACTGACACAGTGAGACAAATTTCACTTTACTAGTTCAGAGAACATGCAAGTTATTGTATATTTGTATTATGGTTATTTCTTCATTATTCTCAATCTTTTATTTTATTTGTATTTTTGTATTCCTCTTTTTATCTGTTTAGTCTTCTTTGCTTGATTTGTTAAATTGTATTCTTTGACAAGCTTCCCGTCTCTCTTTCAAAGTGTAATTTTAATTTTCCGACTTTCTCTTCACTTGTGTTCCAAAAGCACAATACTCTAGGTCCTTTATTACCTATTCTAATTATTCAGATCACATAGATTCTGTCATATAATCGTTGCTCCATTACTATTGTAAATAACTGCTCCTCCATTGAATTGTAAATACTACACAGCACCCCTCCCGGATCTTAGCTCACTTTGCTGCTTCAGGAACTTTATTACTGTGGTGGTCAACTCTATTCTTTTGCATACTGCACTTATATTGTATCCTTTACTCCCACTTTACCTCATTATCTGACCACCCACAAGCTCACTGCTTTCTAGATCCAACTCATAGTCCTTCTCCACCCATAAGAAGAGTCTACCTTTTCCCACCCTTTCTCAAAGGTGGCTAGTTGTGTGAAGTATCACGGTTAACACTATACATATCCAAAGGATCTCCTGTCTCTCCTTTATGGGTTAGTACTTTAAACACCATAAGATACAATCCCAATGTCTGAAACCATTTGCTTTTCCCCTCCAGCTGATCACAAAAAAAGTGTAGGTGGGAACTGTGGACACAAAAATACCTGCTGGAACAGGCAACCCACCAACAAAAATCCACCAATAGATAACAATGGAAGAAGGTGAAGGAGGGAGTGGAAGCCACAATAACCTCAACCAAGGACGGGTCTGGAAATACAACTAAATGGTGGAGAAACTACCAAGAACAAACAAATGAAAAAGAGTGAGAGACAAGACTCAAAGCCTCATACACAGAAAAGAATCAGCTTCAACACAACCTGTCCACAGTTGCAAAGCAGAATACAAGATATGGTGGACAGAGTAACCCTCAGTTAACCAGCTGGAGGGAAGCACCCACCAAAGAAAGACCCAAAACAATCAAAACACAAAGAAGTACAAAGAACCAACATAAATGACAGCCCAAGACAAGCGAGCTCAGGAGATCAAGCAGAATTCACCACTAAATGTCACAGGTTTTCAACCATAGAAGTTCACACCAGAAACCCAGGGAGTCAGAACAGATCAACTTAAGGAGCAGAGGATAACAAGAAGACTCTTGCAAACAATGGGGAGACAAAGAAACACTCCAAATGAAAGGAAAAGAGGAAGCCTCAGAAAGAATGCTAAATGAAACAGAGTCAACTATTAGACATTGAGTTCAAAGCAATGGTTATAAGGTAGCTCAATGACCTCATAGAGAACTTCCAAACACTACAGGGAAACTACAATGAAATCACTGCAAACTATCTCAACATAAAAGAGGAAATAGAAACTATCAACAAGGGCCAAGAGGGAATGAAGAATACAATAGCTGACATGAAGAACACAGGAGAAGGAATCAAAAGCAGGTTACATGAAGCAGAGGATTGGAGCAGCAAGCCAGAAAACAAGGTTACAAAAAATCACACAAACAGCAAGAGAAGGAAAAGAGGCTGAGAAAAAATGAAGAGCAGTTAAGAGAAATGCATTACAACATGAAACATAATAACATTTGTGTAATAGGGATACCAGAAAAAAAAAAGAACAAGGGAGAGAAAACCTGTTTGAAAAAGTAATGATTGGAAACTTTTGTAATTTGATGAGAGAAAATGTCACACAAATCCAGGAAACACAGAGAGTTCCAATCAACAAGAACACAAAGAGGCCTACTTCAAGACACATCATAACTAAAATGGTAAATTCCAAGACAAAGAGAGAATAATAAAGGCAGCAAGGAAGAAACAGAAAGTAACATACAAGGGAGCCCCAATAAGACTGGCAGCCCACTTCTCAATGGAAATGTTCCAAGCCAAAAGAGAATGCAAGAAATATTCCAAGTAATGAAACCCAAAGGCCTGCAACCAAGACTAGTTTAGCCAGTAAGTCTCTCAATTAATATGGAAGGCCAAATGAGGAGCTTCCCAGACAAAAGTCTAAAAGAATACACCTCCCCCTAGCCAACTCTGCAGAATATGCTAAAGGTACTGCCTTAAGAAAAGGAAGAAAAACAGTGAGAGACAGAGAGAGAGGGGGATACACAGGTATGAAAAAAATGACAATTATAGTAGGGCACTTCAGCACCGCACTGACAAAAATGGATAGATACTCCAAACAAAATATCAACAAAGATACTGTGGAATTAAACTATGCCCTAGATCAAATGGAGTTAACTGATATATATATAAAGCCTTTCATCCTAAAGAAGCAAAATACACATTCTTTTCAAATGCACATGGAACATTTTCAAAGATAGACCATATGATATAAAAGAGGTCTCAACAAATTAAAAAAATTATAATCATATCATGCATTTTCTCTGACCACAAGGGACTGCAACTAGAAAACAACCTCAAGGGAAAAAAAAAACCCAAACACTGAAACTCATGAAGATTGAAGAGTATACTATTAAACAATAAATGGGTCAAGAAAGAAATTAGGGAAGAAATCAGAAAGTTTCTGGAAATAAATGAAAATTAAGTTACAACAATCCAAACTTTATGGAACACAATGAAGGTAGTCCTGAGAGTGACGTTTTTAGGGCTACAGGCCTACCTAAAAAAAATAGAAACATTTCAAATAAACAACCTAACCCTATGACTACAAGAACTCAAGTTACAACACAATCATAGCCCAGAGAAGGTAGAAGGAAGGAAATAACAAGATCAGAGCAGAATTACATGACATAAGAAATTAAAAGGACAATTCTAAAGATCAATTCATGTGCAAGCTGGTTCTTTGAAAAGATAAACAAAATTGATAAGCCTTTAGGCAGACTCATTGAGAAAAAAAGAGAGAGGACCCAAATAAATGCAATGAGAAATGAAAGAAGAGATTAAACCTGATATGGCAGAAATACAAAAGACTGTAAAAAATTACTACAAAGAACAACATAGCAAGAAATTTGAAAATTTGGGTGAAATGGACAAATTTCTACAAAAACATAATCTTCTAAAACTGAATGAAGAAGCAGCAGAAATCTCAAAGAGACCAATAACAGCTGATGAAATTGAAGCAATAATCAAAAAGCTTCCAACACACAGAAGCCCTGAATCAGACGGTTTCACAGAAGAATCTTACAAAGCATTTTTTTAAAATATTTTATTGATTATGCTATTACAGCTGTCCCATTTCTCCCCTATCATTTCCCTCCACCCTGCACACCCCCTCCCACCCACATTCCTCCCTTTAGTTCATGTCCGTGTGCCATAAGTTCTTTAGCTTCTACATTTCCCACACTATGCTTGCCCTCCCCCTGTCTATTTTCTACCTACCATATATGGAACTTATTCTCTGCACCTTCTCCCCCTCTGTCCTCCTCCCACTTTCCTGTTGCTAACTCTCCATGTGATCTCCATTTCTGTTCCTGTTCTAGTTTTTTGCTTAGGTTGCTTTTGTTTCAGCTCTGGTTGTTAATATCTGTGAGTTTGCTGTCTTTTTACTGTCATATTTTTTTTTGTAGCTAAGTCCCTTTAACATTTCATATAATAAGGGCTTGGTGATGATGAACTCCTTTAACTTGACCTTATCTGAGAAGTACTTTATCTGCCCTTCCATTCTAACTGACAGCTTTGCTACATAGAGCCATCTTGGATATAGGCCCTTGCCTTTCAATATTTCAAATACTTATTTCCACCACCTTCTTGCCTGTAAGATTTCTTCTGAGAAATCAGCTGACAGTTTGATGGGAACTCCTTTGTAGGTGACTGTCCCCTTATCCATTACTGCTTCTAGAATTCTCTCCTTCATTTTAATCTTGGGTAATGGAATTATGATGTGCCTTATTGTGCTCCTCCTTGGGAGCCAATTCTTCGGGACTCTCTGGGCTTCCTGGACTTCCTGGTAGTCTATTTCCTTTGCCAGATTGGGGCAGTTCTCCTTTATTATTTGTTCAAATAAGTTTTCCACGTGTTGCTCTTCCTCTTCCCCTTCTGGTACCCCTATAATTCAGATTTTGGGATGTTTAAAGGTGTCCTGGAGGTTCTTAAGCCTCTCCTCATTTTTTTGAATTCTTATTTCTTCCTTGTTTTCTATTTGGTTGTTTCTTTCTTCCTTCTGTTCCACTCCATTAATTTGAGTCCCAGTTTCTCTCCCATCTCTATCGGTTCCCTGTGCGTTTTCCTTCATTTCACTTACAGTAGTCTTCATTTTTTTATCTAATTTGTGAGCAAAATCAACCAATTCTGTGAGCATCCTGATCACCAGTGCTTTGAACTGTGCATCTGATGGGTTGGCTACCTCTTCATCACTTAGATGAATTGGCTCTGGGGCTTTGATTTGTTCTCTGGTTTGTGCCATTTTTGGTTTTTCTTTTTGGTCTGGATGTGCCTGTTACATAGTGAGGGGTGGAGTCTTAGGTTTTCCCCAGGTCGGGGCAGCCCAGTGGCCGAGTAGTGATGCTGTATGTGGGGGTGGGGTCTGAGAGAGTACAATGGCACTTGCTCCCCTCTCTCGGATTCCAGTCACTTCCACCGCTTCCCCTTCACCTGAATGATCTGCATTGTGAATGTGGGACCACCTAGTCAGCCAGCTGCATTGCATGGTCACACTGGGTCTGCACACTTGCCACTCCATGCCTGGAGTTCGCTAGCCATTGCCTATGCACCTGGGATCTGCCAGCTGCTGCTGCATGCATTACAGGTTCTGTACCTCCACTTTTTCCTGTCATGAAACTGCCCCTGTTACTGGTCTGGATGAATGGTTGCTGGACTTCCATAAAGTTCAATTGTCTATGAGCTCTGGTTGTTTTCTTGTTTCTAAATCTTTGTTGTCCTTAATTTTGCTTGTGAGAGGAGGCACAGTGTGTCCACCTATGCTTCCATCTTGGCCTGAAGAGAATCTTACAAAGCATTTAAGGAAGAGCTATCCCTGATCCTGCAGAGATTATTTAAAAAATTTGAAGAAGATGGAAGACTCCCAAACACTTTTTATGAAGGAACAACATCCTAATCCCAAAAGCAGATAAAGACATAACAAAGAAAGAAAAATTCCAGGCCAATATCGCTGATGAACATAGATGCTAAAATCCTCAACAAAATATTGGCAAACCACATCCAGCAATACAATTGAAAGATGATATACAATGATAAAGTGGTATTCATCCCATGGATGCAAGGATAGTACAATATTCATATATCAATACATGTAATACATTGCATAAAGTGAAAGATAAAAATCACATGATTATATCAATAGATGTGGAAAAACTTTTGATAATGTACTGCACCCATTTATGATAAAAACACTCTGCAAAGTGGAAATAGGGGGGGCATTCATCATACCCAATGGGCAAATAGTTAAGAGCTTTCCCACTAAGATCAAGAACAAGACAAGGATGCCCACTTTCACCACTCTTATTTATCATAGTATTGGAAGTCCTAGCCACAACAATCAGATAATAAAAGGCATCCAGATTGGAAATGAGGAAGTAAAACTGTCATTTTTGCAGATGACATGATAGTATACATAGAAAATTCTGTAAAATCCTCCAAAGAACTATTTGACTTAATCAATGAATTTAGTAAAACTGTGGGATACAAAGTCAATATTCAGAAATCAAAGGCATTTTTGTACACCAGCAATGAAATACCAGAAACAGAAATCAGGATAAAACAGCCATTTGATACAGCAACCAGAAAAATAAAGTTCCTAGGAATAAACCTAACCAAGGAGGTAAAAAAAAAAAAGTACTCAGAAAACTAGAGAACACTGATGAAAGAAATTAAGGAAGACATAAACAAAGGGAAGCATGTATCATATTCATGCAATGGAAGAATTATCATCATCAAAATGTCCATTCTACCCAAACCGATTTAGACATTCAATGCAATCTCTATTAAAGGACCAATGACATATTTCACAGATATATGAAAAAACATTTATTTATATGGAAACATAAATGACTCCAAATAGCTGCAGCAATTTTGGGAAAGAAGAGCAAAGTAGGAGGGGTCATAATGCCTGGAATAAAACTCATTAAAAAGAGAGAAAGAGAAAGAGAGAGAGAGAATTGAATAGAAATGTTGTTATGAGAGAGAAACACTAATCACTTGTATATCCTGTGCACCTTGAGTTCGGATCAAACCTCCAACATATGTATATGACCTGACCAATTAAACTCACAATCTTTCAGTGCAACACTCAAACCAATTTGGCCTCCTGGATATGGGAGTTATTAAATGGCTGACAATACAGTATTTAAAAAATAAGAATGGTACTTGACTAACAATAAAAAAAGTTAAGAAGGTAAAAAAGTAAAATAACATTACTTTCAAAAGCAGCTCATACCACATGTAACTCTGATGGGAAGCATTAGGTGACTTCACTTGGTGTGGTAGGCACAAGACAATATACATATGCCTTATTATATAGCATTATACATTTGAAATATTTATAATTTTTATACCTAATACTACACCAATACATTTTACTAAAAAAGTTAAAAAATGACCTTTGAGGTGTTTCTTAATCATGTTCTTTTTTATTTTGATGGTCTAATTGTTATAGAACACAGAGGCCACAGGGGCCAAGGTTCCTTATGTGCGCTGCCTTATGGAAAGGTGTCTCTCAAAGCCAGAGATTTGTGAAAAGAAAAGAAAATGTTTATTTATTGCTATACATAGTTAAAGTAGCTACCTAACATCTTGATTAAAATATCAAAGTCTTTGGGATACCCACAGACACCCACAGTACCTCCTATCTCCCTCTGCCCTAATTCAGGGTACCGTAACTTAGGAAAAGTCTGGGATCCAGACTTCTGACACAGTCATCTGTGTCGTCATCCGGGCAGGATCTCTAATTAATCCAACGACTTGTGGCACCTTCTCATCACCTACTGGGAAGTGTCCTTTCCTCCTTCTTCCAGGCCAAGTCTCTCTTGCTTCCCAGGCCATGCAGCCAAAGGGAGCACCCCAAAGAAAAGAAACCTCAACTGCACTGTTTCTGGCATTATGGGAATGTGGTTCCAGTAGGGAATTGTTTCTGAGCAGAATCCTGTATCTGTAAGACCTAACTTAAGGTCACCTGTAACCGGTTGGGGAGAACACCTCTACCTGTGCATTGTTTCAGATCTTGCTCTGTATCTGCTCTGAAAGGGAAAATTGAGGATTCCAGGGAAGGTTGAAACTTCATAATCTGTAGGAAAGTGAACAAGGAAAAGAAAGATTAGAAAGGGTGTGAACATTGCAGAAGGTCTGTGGGAAACTGTAAAGATAGATGGAAAAGTGAAAGTTTTGGGAAGGAATTATGTGGTGTTAGTAATGGAATATATAAGGCATAGAGATGCAATTTTGGTGATATTAGAAGGAAAAGGATTTTCCTTCACACTTTGTATTTTTCTCCCTACTGGATCCCTCCAGAATTTGGCATTCTGATGGAGTGATTGACGACATAAGGTTTCTTTGCATAAAACCAATAAGACTAGGCATTAATAGTGGTTTTGTTAACCAAGACTTTGACTGGAATGTCACACCTGAAGGAGGCATGTATGGGTTCTGGTTGTCACCAGAAAGCCCTGAGGAACTGGGATTGACTTGCGAAGCTATTGAAAGCCCATGAGAAAAAGCCTGGTACTTTGGTTGGCTGTGCGGTTTGTGCCAGTCTTTCCAGGGAAGGAACAAAGGTTGCTTTCCTGGCAGATGGCTAAAAAGGAACCTGTAGGCACAATAGAAGGCTCAAGGATTTGAGTGCAATGACTGGTACAGGCGAAACCAGATGGCAGATATGTGGCTCTGCTTCTGTGCCCCAAGGGGCAGACTGAGAAGTCAATCTAAGGGTTCCCTGTGTGAGTTCCAGCAAAGCAGACTTAAAGACCATAGGTGATCTAGGCTGCTCTTGGTGTGTTTATGCAAACGAACAGTCAAAATTAAAAGCAGGACCCAAAGTAGTCCCTGTAATAACAATGAGGGTGATTTTAAGGAGAAAAATTGTGATTTAAGGAAAATCACAAAGCTCAGTATCAGACACCAGAATGGCGCAGCTAACTGTCTTGGAAGTTTGCTTTCATTTGAAAGTTGAAACTGGGTGTGTAATGTCACCAAGGATGTACAATTACAGGCAGGAAGGACCCTGCAACTGAGTGTCTTCCCAAAGGACCATCTCACAGCCACAGAGACTGTTTTGGGGATTGTTGTATGAATTAACCTGTGTGTCCTGTGTGTTCTTCTGTTTTCATAGGGTGTATGCCTATGACCTCATTACCTGGGTGATTGGTTGCAATATAGGCCTCACTTGAGAAGCCCATCTTCATCATTGCCCTATGAGGCTCAACGGTTTGGCTGAACTAAGTGGTTGAGTTGGTGAAGGGTTGGGACATTCTGTGGGCTTCACTTTAGAACTAATTTGCCCTTTTCTGTCTTGATGGCTTGGGCAGAAAGGGCCCAGATATCTGAAAGGAGGGAAATCCCAATATAGTCCCCTCAGCCCCAGTTAAATATACTGGGCCACCAGAGTTTTGGATAGGTGTAAATGCCTTGTATGCCTTCCTCCAGATGAGCCATTTCTTTACCTAAGACCCTGCCTTGGTCACTTAGTGGTTATGATTTAATTGTGCTTCCAACTGTCTTTTCAAATCTATCTCCTGCAGAATATGACTTGACATATTCTAATATACATACAAGAAAACTACACTTTAGCAGCTTATTCTCCTTCAAAGATATTATACTCTATGCTAGTGGTCATTCATTTGCTGATGGATAATCATGTCAGCAGCTCAATCTCTCTTACACATTCTTCCATATTGATATTTCAGAATGATTCTTCTACAGAATGGTGGTGAAGAGTACCAATTATGTAAGACAGAATTTCCTTCAACTTCTCTGAAATGAGTTCATTTCATGGGATTAAAACCACTGCAAAAGGCATTTGCTCAGAAATAGCTTTTATGTCAATTGTTGATTCACCAGTGTTTTTGAAGCATTCAATGAATTCTTTTGTATCTTATGATAGGAAAATGCATTGGGAGACAGAAAGTGGAACTCTCGTTGGATATTCAATGTGGCATTCACAAAACTGCTTCCTTCAAATTACAAAGTAGACTGTACATCCTTGTGTCAGTTGTGCTTCACTTTTCTTGAGAAAATGCATAGTTGAAAACTACCCCATATGAACTTATTCTCCTTCAAAGATTACATAGTCTATGCTAGCATTCACTCAGCTGCTGACAGATAATCATGTCTGTATCTCATTCTCTCTGACATGTTCTTCCAAACTGATACTTCAGAATGATTCTTCTACATAATAGTGACAACACTTAATATAAGAACATTTCATTCATGTTTTCTAAAATGAGTGCATAGTCCTGGACTTAAAATCACTTGAAAAACTGTTTGCTGAGAAGCAGCTTGGGAGGAGAAATTTTATTCACAAGTGATTTGGAAGGTTTCGAACAAGACCTTTTTAAATTATTGAAGAAAATTGCACTGGGTAAAAGAAAGTGGAACTTTAGTTTGATATTTACTATGATATTCACAATGCTGTTTGTTCTAAATCAAGTTGCATTCTCTATATGCTTCTCTAAGTTTTGCTTTACTTTTCTGATTGAGAAAATACATTGGTGAAAACTACACTGTAACAGCTTATTCTCTTTCAAACATCACATAGTCTATTCTAGCGGTCATTCATTTGCTGACGGATATTCATGTCAGTCTTTCATGCTCTCTCACACGGTCTTCCAAATTGGTATTTCAGAATGATTCTTCTACACAGCAGTGACAACACTAAGTACAATATCAGTCAACATTTCATTCGTTTGTAAAATGAGTCCATCATTCTGGACTTAAAATCACTGCAAAAAAATGTTTGCTCAGAGAAAGCTTTTTAGGACACAGTCCATTCATGAGTGTTTTTGGAAGGTTTCAAAAATACCTTTTTATCTTATCAAAGGAAAATGTACTGGGTAAAAGAAATTGGACCTTTAGTTGGATAGTCACTATGATATTCACAAGGCTGTTTGTTCCAAATCAACTTGAATGCTCTACATGCTTCTCTTAATAGAGCCACTTTTCTGCTTGAGAAAATACATAGGAGAAAACTACACCATAGTAGCTTAGTCTCCTTCAGAGATCTCGTAGCTTATGCTAGGATTCACTCTTTTTCTGACAGATAATCATGCCAATATGTCATTCTCTCTCACGCGTTCTTTCAAATTCATATTTCTGATTTCTGATATTCACAAGGCTGTTTGTTCCAAACAAACTCATATGCCCTACAGGTTTCTCTTAGATGTGCTTCATTTTTCAGCTTGCAAAAGTAGGTATGAGAAAAGTACACCTTAGCAGCATATTATCCCTCAAGGATCATATAGTGTATGCTAGGGTTCACTCATTTTCTAAGAGATAATCATGACAGTAGCCCATTCTATCTCACACATTCTTCTGAATTGATATTTCTGAATGAATCTTCTATATAATGGTGAAAACAGCATATAAGACAGTATTTCTTTCAAATTCCCTTAAAGGAGTCCATCATCCTGGACTTAAAATCCCTGCAAAAACTGCTCAGAAACAGCATTTTAGAACATAGTTGATTCACCAGTGCTTTGGACAGTTTCTAAGATAACTTTCTATCTTATGCAAGGAAAATGCACTGTGTAAAAGAAAGGGTACTTATAGTTTGATATTCAGTATGATATTCACAAGGGTGTTTGTTCCAAATCAAGTTGTATGCTCTACATACTTCTCTTAGTTGTCCTTCACTTTTCTGCTTGATAAAATACATTGGTGAAAATTACACTGTAGCGGTTTATTCTCCCTCGAAGAACTATAGTTTATGCTAGCATTCACTCATTTGCTGATGAATAATCATGTCAGTAGCTCATTCCCTCTCTCTCATTCTTGTAAAATGATATTTCTGAATGAATCTTCTACATGATGGTGAAAAGAGAATATATCATATAACACAGCATTCCCTTCAAATTCCATGAAGTGAGTCCAGAGTCCTGGACTTAATATCACTGCAAAAACTTGTTGCTGAGAAACAGCTTGGGAGGAGACAGTTTATTCATGAGTGATTTGGAAGGTTTGAAACAACACCTTTTTATCTTATCCAAAGAAAATGCACTAAGTAAAGAAAAGTGGACCTTTGGTTGGATATTCGTTGTTACGGAAAACTGCTTCCTCCAAATCACGTTGTAGATTGTACACGATTCATTTTGTGTACTTCACTTTTCTCCTTGAGAGAATACATAAGGAAATACTACATGATAGCAGCTTATTCTCCTTCAAAGATCTTCTACTCTATGCTAGCGTTCACTCATTTGCTGATGGATAATCATGTCAGTATCTCATTCTCTCTCACACGTTCTTGTAAGTTGATATTTCAGAAAGATTCTTCTACATTTTAGTGACAACACTAAGTATGAGATAAGACAATATTTCATTCATCTTTTGTGAAATGAGTCCATAGTCCTGGACTTAAATAAGTGTGAAAACTGTTTGCTCAAAAGCAGCTTTGTAGGACACAGTTGATTCACAAAATTTTTGAAGGTTTTAAAAGGATACCTTTTTACCTAATCTAAGGAAAATGCACTGAGTATCAGAAGGTGGACCTTTGGTTGGATATTCACTATGATATTCACAACACTGTTTGTTCCAATCAAGTTGTATGCTCTATGTGCTTCTCTAAGTTGTGCTTTATCTTTCTGCTTGAGAAAATAAATGGGAGAAATCTACATGGTGGCAGCCTATTTTACTTCATAGACCACATTGTCTATGCTAGAGTGCACTATTTTGATGATGGATAATCATGTCAGTAGCTTATTCTCCCTCACACATTCTTACAAATTGATATTTCAGAATGATTCTTCTACATAATGGTGAAAAGAATACGTATCACATGTGAGCATTTTCTTCAACTTCTCTTAAATGAGTTTATTGTCTTGGGCTTATAGGCAATGCAAAAGGTGTTTGCTCAGAAACAGCTTTTATATCATTATGAAATGATAACAGAAATGAAATTCGGTCATTGAAAGAGTGAACTCTAGAATAGACCATGTAATCTTTGAAGGAGAACAGGCTGATATCACCTAGTTTTCTATTATGTATTTTCTCAAAAAAAGTGAGGCACAATTGAGACAAGCATGTAGAGTCTATGAGATTTGGAGAAAGCATCATTGTGAATGCCCCATTAAATATCCAAGTAAAGGTCAACTTTCTGTTACCCTGTGCATTTTTCGGGGATAAGATAAAAAAGGGGTGTTTGAAACATTCCAAATTACTCATGAATTAACTGTCTCCTAAAAAGCTGATACGGAGCAAATGGTTTTTGCAGTGATTTTATGTCCAGACTATGGACTCATTTCAGGGAAGTTGAAAGAAATGCTGTCTTACATAATACATACTCTTTTCACCATTATGAAAAAGATTCATTCAGAAATATTAATTTAGATGAACATGTGAGAAAGAATGAGCTACTGACATAATTTTCCTTCAGCAAATGAGTAAACACTAGCATAGACTATATGATGTTTGAAGGAGAATAAGCTGCTAGGGTGTAGTTTTCACCAAGTATTTTCTCAAGCAGAAAAGTGAAGCACTACTAAGAAAGCATGTAGAGCATACAACTTGATTTGGAACAGACAGCCTTGTGAATATCAGAAACAGAAACATCATTTCAGAAGAATGTGTATGAGAGAATGAGATACTGACATGATTATCTGTCAGCAAAAGAGTGAATCTTAGCATATACCATGAGACCTTTGAAGGAGACTAACCTGCTGTGGTGTAGTTTTCTCCTATGTATTTTCTCAAGCCAAAAAGTGAAGCACAATGAAGGCAACTGTGTACATTCTATGATGTGATTTGGAGCAAGCAGCTTTGTGTCACATTGAATATCCAACCAAAGGTCAACTTTCTGTTACCCAGTGTATTTTTCTTGGATAAGATAAAAAGGTGTTGTTTGAAACCTTCACAATCACTTGTGAATAAAATGTCTTCTCCCAAGCTGTTTCTCAGCAAACAGTTTTTCAAGTGATTTTAAGTCCAGGATTATGCACTCATTTTAGAAAACATTAATGAAACATTGTCTTATACCATATTAAGTGTTGTCACTATTATGTAGAAGAATCATTCTGTAATATCAATTCGGATCGAACGTGTGAGAGAGAATGAGATACTGACATGATTATCTGCAAGCAAATGAGTGAACGCCAGCATAGACTATGTTATCTTTGAAGGAGAATAAACTGCCATGGTGTAGTTTTTCTCCTTTGCCTTTTCTCAAGCAGAAAAGTGAAACACAATGAAGGCGATCATGTATATTCTACAATGGGATTTGGAGGAGGCAACTTTGTGTCACATTTAGTATCCAACCAAAGGTCAACTTTCTCTTACCCAGTGTATTTTCCTTGGATAAGATAAAAAGGTTTTGTTTGAAACCTCCCAAATCACTGGTGAATAAACTGTCTACTCCCAAGCTGTTTCTCAGCAAACAGTTTTTGCCATGATTTTAAGTCCAGGACTATGGACTCATTTCAGGGATGTTGAAGGAAATTCGGTCATATGATACATACTCTTTTCACTATTATATAGTAGATTCATTCAGAAATATCAGTTTGGAAGAAAGTGTAAGAGAGAATGAGCTACTGACATGATTATCCATCAGTAAATGAGTGAATGATAGCATAAACTATGAGAAGTTTGAAGGAGAATAAGCTGCCACAGTGTAGTTTTCACCAATCCATTTTCTCAAGCAGAAAAGTGAAGCACTACTATGAGAAGCATGTAGATCATACAACTTAATTTGGAACCAACAGCATTGTGAATATCAGAAATAAGAAATGTCATTTTGGAAGGACGTGTGAGAGAGAATAAGACCCTGACATGATTATCTACCAGCAAAAGAGTAAATGTCAGCATAGATGATGTGATCTTTGAAGGACACGAAGCTGCTATGGTGTACTTCTCTCCTTTGTGTTTTCTAAAGCAGAAAATTGAAGCACAGTGAAGGCAATCATGTACATTTTATGACATGATTTGGAGGAAGCAGCTTTGTGTCACATTGAATATCCAACCAAAAGTCAACTTTATGTTACCCAGTGCATTTTTCATGGATAATATAAAAAGGTGTTGTTTGAAGCCTTCCAAATCACTCGTGAATAAACTGTCTTCTACCAAGCTGTGTCTCAGCTAACAGCTTTTGAAGTGATTTTAAGTCTAGAACTATTGACTCATTTTAGAAAACATGATTGAAAGGTTGTCTTATATCATATTAAGTGTTATCACGATTACGTAGAAGAATCATTCTGAAATATCAATTTGGAAGACTGTGTGAGAGAAAATGAGATACTGACATGATTATCCTCAGCTAATGAGTGAACACCAGCATAGACTATGTTATCTTTGAAGGAGAACACACTGCTATAGTGTAGTTTTCATGTACGTATTTTCTGAACCAGAGAAGTGAATTACAATTAAGGCAAAAGTGTACATTCTAAGACATGATTTGGAGAAAGCAGCTTTGTGAATGCCACATTGAATATCCAATCAAAGGTCCACCTTCTATTATCCAATGTATTTTGCTGGGTTAAGAGAAAAATGTGTTGATTGAAACCTTCCAGATCAGTCATGAATCAATTGTCTCCTAAAAAGCTGTTTGTGAGCAAACAGTTTTTGCAATGATTTTAAGTCCAGGACTATGGACTCCTTTCAGGGAAGTTGAAGGAAATGCTGTCTTGTATGATACATACTCTTTTTACCATTGTGTAGAAGATTAATTCAGAAATATTAATGTAGAACAACGTGAGAGAGAGAATGAGCTACTGACATGATTATTCGTTGGCAAATGAGTGAATGCTTGCATAGACTGAGATCTTTGAAGGAGAATAAGCTGCTATGGTGTAGTTTTCACCAATGAATTTTCTCAAGAAGAAAAGTGAAACACAACTAAGAAAAGCATGTAGAGCTTACAACTTGATTTAGATAAAACAGCCTTGTGGATATATAAAATTAGAAATATCAATTCGTAAGAACGTGTGAGAGAGAATGACATACTGACATGATTATTTGTCAGAAAAAGAGTGAACCCGAGTATTGATTATGATATCTTTGAAGGAGAATAACCTGCTATGGTGCAGTTTTCTCCTATGTAGTTTCTAATGCAGAAAACTGAAGCACTACTAAGAGAATCATGTAGAGCATAGATGTTGATTTGGAACAAACAGCCTTGTGAATATCATAGTGAATACCAAACAAAAGGTCCAATTACTTTTACCCAGTACATTTTCCTTGGGTATGATAAAAAGGTATCTTTTGAAACCTTCCAAAACACTCTTGAATGAACTGTGTCCTGAAAAGCTTTTTCTGAGCAAACATTTTTTGCAGTGATTTTAAGTCCAGGATGATGGACTCATTTTACAAACGAATGAAATGTTGACTGATATTGTACTTAGTGTTGTCACTGCTGTGTAGAAGAATCATTCTGAAATACCAATTTGGAAGATCGTGTGAGAGAGAATAAGATACTGACATGATTATTCATCAGCAAATGAGTGAACGGTAGCATAGACGATGTGATGTTTGAAGGAGAATAAGCTGCTACACTGTAGTTTTCAACAATGTATTTTTTCAAGCAGAAAAGTGAAGCATAACTAAGAGAAGCACGTAGAGCATACAACTTGATTTGGAAACAACAGCCTTCTGAATATCATAGTGAACATAAAAGTAAAGTTCCACTTTGTTTTACGCAGTGCATTTTACTTGAATAAGATAAAGAAATATCTTTGAAACCTTCCAAAACACTCATGAATCAACTGTCTCCTTAAAAGCTTCTACTGAGCAGTTTTCTGCAGGGATTTTAAGTCCAGGAAAATGGCCTTATTTTAAAAATGTGAATGAAATGTTGCCATATGCCATATTCAATTTTGTCTTTATTATGTAGAAGAATCATTCAGAAATATCAATTCAAAAGAACGTGAGAGAGAGAATGAGCTACTGACATGCTTATACTTCAGCAAATGAGTGAACCCTAGCATAGACTATGAGATCTTTGAAGGAGAATAAGCTGCTATGGTTTAGTTTTCTCTTATTTACTTTCTCAAGCAGAAAAGTGAAGCCCAACTAAGAGAAGCATGTAGAGCCTACCATGAGATTTGAAAGAAACAACTTTTTTAATGTCAAAATAAATATCCAAATAAAGGGCCACTTTCTATGCCCCAGTGCATTTTGCTGGGATAAGATAAAAAGGTTTTGTATTCTTCTTCATACTAGTGAAAACACTATGTATGATATAAGACACCATTTTTTTTCATCTTTTCTGAAACGAGTTCATAGTCCTGGATATAAAGTCACTGCAAAATCTGTTTGCTCAAAAACAGCTTCTTAGGAGACAGTTGATTCATGAGTGTTTTGGAAGGTTTCAAACAATACTTTTTTATCTTATATAAGGAAAATGTACTGGGTAACAGAAAGTGGACCTATAGTTGAATATTGACAATGATATTCACTAGCCTGTGTGTTCCAATTTTCATCATAGGCTGTACATGCTTGTCTTAGTAGGGCTTCACTTTTCTCATTGAGAAGAATCACAGGAGAGCACTCTTCCTTCGCAGAATATTGTCTTTCAAATATCAAATTGTGTATGCTATTGTTCACTAATTGTCTGATGGAAAATCATGTAAATAGCTCAATCTGTCTCACAGTCTTTGGAATTGATATTTATGATTGACTCTCCTAGAAAATGGTGAAAAGACTATATATCAAATAATCAACACTTCTTTCAATGTCTCTGAAATGAGTCTTTTGTCCTGGGCTTAAAAACACTGCAAAAGTTGTTTGCTCAGAAAAAGCTATTTTGGCAACAGTTGATCCTAGAGTGATTTGGATTTGTCAAAGAATTCTTTCCATTCTTATCCCAGGCAAATGCACTGGCCGATAGGAATTGGGCCTTTAGTTGGATGTTCATTTTGACATTCAAATAGCTGTTTGCTCCAAATCATGTGGTAGGCTGTACATGCTTGTCTTAGTTGGGCCTTACATTTCTGTTTGAGAAAATACATAGGAGAAAACTACACCATACCAGCTTATTCTCCTTCAAACATCACATAGTCTATGCTAGCGTTTACTCATTTGCTGATGGAAAATTATGTCAGTACCTCATTCCTCTCACATGCTCTTTGCAATTGATATTTCTGAGTACCTCTTTGACATATTGGTGAATACAGTACATAATATATTAGACAGTATTTCCTTCCACTTCTCTGAAATGTGTCCATTGTCCTGAGTTTCAATAACCTGTAAAAGTGTTTGTTCAGAAACAGCTTTTTAGGCAACAGTTGATTCATGTGTGACATGGAAGATTTCTAACAATACCTTTTTAATTTCCAAGGAAAATGCATTGGGTGACAGAAAGTGGACTTTTAGTTGAATATTCACTGTGACATTCACAATGGTCCTTTCTCCAAATCACATCATGAGGTGTACATGCTGGTCTTATTTAGGCTTCACTTTTCTGTTTGAAAAAATTCATGAGAAAAAAAACCCACCAATAGCTCATTCTCCTTCAAAAGTCACATAGTATATGCCAGCGTTCACACATTTGTGGACAGAAAATCATGTCATTACATCATTCTCTTTCACACGCACCTCAGAATTGACATTTCTGAATGATTCTCCTACATAATGGTGGAAAGAGTATGCATCATATAAAACAGCATTTACTTCAATTTCTCTGAAATGTGTCCACAGTCCTAGACTTAAAATCACTGCAAAAACTGTTTACTCACAAACAGCTTTTTAGGAGATAGTAGATTCATGAGTGATTTGGAAGGTTTCAAACAATATATTTTTATCTTATCCAAGGAAAATGTACTGGTAACAGAAAGTGGACCTTTAGTTGGATATTCACTGTGACATTCACAAAGCTGCTTGCTCCACATGCCCTCATAGGCTGTACATGCTTATCTCAGTTGTGTTTCACCTTTCTGCTTGAGAAAATACATAGGAGAAAAATCTCCCATAGTACCTTATTCTCCTTCGAAGATCACGTATTCTATGCTAGCGTTTACTCATTTTCTGAGGAATAATCATGTCAGTAGCTCATTCTCTCTCACATGTTTTTCCGAATTGATATTTCTGAATGATTCTTCTGCATAAGGGTGAAAAGACTAAGTATGATATAAGGCACCATTTCATCCATCTTTTCTGAAATGAGTCCATAGTCCAGGACTTAAAATCACTGCAAAAACTATTTGCTCAGAAACAGCTTCGTAGGAGACAGTTGATTCACAGGTGATTTGGAATGTTTCAAACAATACCTGTTTATCTTATCCAAGGGAAATATACTGACTAACATAAAGTGGACCTTAAGTTGGATATTCACTATGATATTCACAAGGCTGTTGGTTCCGAATCATGTCATAGGGTGTACATGCTTGTCTTAGTTAGGGTTCACTTTTGTGCTGAGAAAATATATAGGAGAAAAGTTAACCTTCACAGCTTATTCTCCTTCAAACTTCAAATTGTGTATGCTGGTGTTCACTCATTGGCTTACAGAAAATCAGGTCAGTAGCTCAATCTCTCTCACATGCTCTTCAGAATTGATATTTCTGACTGATTCTTCTACAAAATGGTGAAAATAGTACGTATTATAGAAGACACTATTTCTTTCATCTTTTCTGAAATGAGTCCCTTGTCCTGGGCTTAAAAACACTGCAAAATTTGTTTCCTTAGGGAAAGCTTGGTGGGAGACAGTTGATTCACTAGTGATTTGGAAGAAATCAAAGAATTCCTTTCTATCTTATCCAAGCAAAATGTACTGGGTGAAAGAAAGTGGGTCTTTAGTTTTATATTCATTTTGACTTTCACAAAACTGATTGTTCCAAATCATGTAGTAGGCTGTACACTCATGTCTTAGTTGGGCTACAGTTTTCTGCGTGAAAAAAACATACAGGTGGAATCTCTACCATTGTATCCCATGGTTCTTATGTGTACCTTTTTCAATGTTGCTTTGAGTCATCTGTCAGGTATTTAACATCAAAACTGACGTGTTTTTTCCTGAGTAATGTCAGATTCCTGTGCCGAATGGGCTGCCTTCCTGAAATCTTGAAGTAGTTGTCACTTCTCTAAGTCTGTAATACCCAAATAGACAGAATCATGATTCAGTTTAAAGTGAAACAAAGAACAAGCCATATCTTTATTTCAAAATCACATGTTATTATGTATGTTGTTCTTGCACACTGTCCCAAATTGGGGACAAGTAACATTCACCAGATTATTTTCCTCCATTTCAGGGGCAGATCAAGCCTCATAGCATAAAGGGAATGTGGTTCACCCACACTTTAGAGGGTTCTTAGTGCTTGCCTGTATGACCATGAGCAGCGAATTGATATCTGTATGCTTCTCTCTTCTTTTTTCTGTAATCAGGTTGTTTGACTTCTATTTTCTCAAGGGCAGAGTGGGGTCTCAGATTTGGCAGCATATGGAAAAATCCATCATCAATATTTTTTTGAATGAAAGTCTTAGGATGGGGAATTTTGAAGTCATAAAAAGGAACAAATCACTAATAAAAGCACAAACATAGGGACTCTAAATGTAGTAAACCTTGAGCTACATGAAATGAGTCCAGTCATCAAAGATGACTTAGCATGATTCCATTCCTATGTCATAGCCAGAACAGTAAAACCCTAGAAAGAGACAGCAGTTTGGGTGGTCTGGAGTTGGGACTGGGACAGTGGTGGTGTTGGTGATGGTGCTGTGTGTGAGACGGGGCAGGATGGGTTGGTAAAGGGTAAGGGTGAAGATGAGAATGGAGGGAGAGTGAGAACATCACAGAAGCTACATACTTAATGTCACTAGCAGTGGGTATTGTACTGAATGCTTTGTTTTTTGTTTGTTTGTTTGTTTTACATTTTCTGTCCACAGAACCTAAGAAAAAATAAGCTGTAGAATTAAACAAGTTTCAGCCAGTACACTGCCACTGGAATTTTGCAGGAAATAAAAGTGAAGGCATGGGGAGGAGAGGGAAATAATCACATGTTTACATTTCTGCTTCACCAGGCATCAATATTCTGAAAGTGTTGTGGCATCATTTCATATGTACATGAAAGAAAATGATATTTGAGATATTTTATGTGTCATTTATAAATGGTATGTATAAATGAAAAATGTTGCAATGGCTGTTATGGATACCTACCATGAACCTCTAAACTCCCTTCCACTCTCCACTGCACATAGTGTGCTCCCATTCCTCTCATTCCCTATACTCTTTCCTTGCTTGCCTCCATCAGCCCTCCATATCTCCTTTCACTCTCAACCCAGCCATGTGGTTGACCTTTTTCCTCTGAAGGCTATAAAAGTGGCCACCAGTATGCTGGGGACTGACTTCTGGGCACCATGAGACTCCAAGTTGCAAACATGGCCAGTTACTCAGCAGCTCGGTGTCCCATAGTATCATGGCAGAAGAGGAGGACTTTGGAAACTTTATTATCTATCTTCCAATCTCCTCCTTGCTCTGTCTCCTTTCCATCCTTTCTTTCTTTTTTGTTCCCAAACCCCTGGGTCTGGGATGTTCACTATGCCAAAGATAATTCCTCCCCTGCACTACTACAGGGGAAACACAAAGCCATTTGGTGAACGTGGAAAAACTGAGTTGCCACCTGGGCCACCTGGTTCTGTGCCAATGTAGAAATTTCCTGAAAGGAAGGGGTTAACTGGATACCGGTTGTGGACAGAGAAAGTTGACTGGACTTGCTTTGTGTTGTAGTAGCAGATGCCACTGTGAAGCATCCATAAACGATATGCAGTAACAGTGATGGTAATCATTGCAATGATGATAGGATACATGGTTATGTGTGTACTGTTTTCTAAAAAAGAGAGGTATAATTTTAATACCCTAGTCATAATTTTGCATGGAGACCACTGAACACATATTGTGCATTGATTGCAATATACACAAGGTAAATGTCAAATAACTGTATTGTACAACTACAAGTAACATGATGTTGTATGCCACCCATATTTGCAAAAAACAGAAAGTATTACATAACATTTATGCACTTGCCTTCCATCCCTGTCCACTTGAAGAAAGCTTAACAATCCTATGTACAGTAATTTTAAGTGAGTCACATGGCAAGTAAAGAGACTGAAGTGTCAGTTTTTCATCACAGTTGCTGTGTGCACCAGTCTAAGTCCAGGATTGCTAGATTTGTCAAATTCAGCTCCCAGGTAAACAGCTATACAGGCAGTTAGTGATGCTCATTGTAAAGTGAAAAGCCACGGGTCATGGTGCTTGAGGACCAGGCATGGACAGGTGCTTGACCGGTCAGCTAGGTAGGGTTTGGGAATAGGAAATAGAGTACAAGATAGCAGGCAAGACAAGAACAGTGTTCAGCCTTCCTCACCAACAGGACAGCTCACTGCACTCCACAAATTGGGGATTTTGGAGAAAAGAGTGTAAAAACTTGAATCCATTGGCTGGGACCCACACTTACCCATGTTCAAATAGACTTGCCCTCTGAGTGCCTCTATGCAGACCCCATGAATGTCCCAAAGTCTGGAATTTGACTTGGCAAGAATGTATAATTTGGTGACAAGCACCCAGAACCACACACACATGGGAGAGTCAGGCAGCAGCCAGAACCCATGTAGGCAGAGGCAGGCCTTTCTCTTCACATCTTCAGATCAGGACTTTAATATTTCAGAGGCCCTGCCAAGGAAGGAAAGGACCCCAGGAGCACAGACAGCCAGGTTTTACCACCTTGTCCATCCACTCCATAAACCAGAATCAGTAGGCACCTCTGGAGCAGACTCTAGGCACCAACATCTGCTGTTGACAGGCAGTATCAACATTTGGTCTTTGGTTCCCATTGGGAGAAGGGGCAGCATGAACAAGTGCAGTTCAACTCTTCCAGGTGTCCTTGTAGATGCGGGGAGCCTCTCTCTCAATAGTACTGCAGGTCCAATCTCCAGAAAAGAGGTTGATGCCTGATGCCCCACACTACCTGCACAATCGCCCCAGTGGCACTACCACGCTGAAATTCCTCCTCCTCCATCACAACTGACAAATCACCAACTTCAAGGCTCTGAAGGAAAGAGACATACAAGCAGCTTACAGGTGGGTCCCAACAAGTGCTTTGAATGTCAGCGGGATTGAACCAGATGGCAGAAACAATCTATTTCCACAGCCAACTCTCAAAAGGGTACAGAAGGGATATTTAAAAAGATCAAGGAGAAAGCTGGAAAAGAGAAGGTGATCTCTGAAAGGAGCGCTAATTAGTGTCTGTACGATGGACTGTCTAGGTCAGAACTTCTCAAAGTCAAGTTCCATATTCTCCATAGGCACAGGTTGAAGATAGTAGAGTTTATAGTGATCATGCAAAACCAAAACACCATTGCTTAAAGGAAATAAAACAACGTGGCAACAATTTTAGAAAGTCTCTTCAATAAGCGGTCTTCAAAATTCAGAAAGTTCTACATACCAAAAATAAATCTGGGCAAATCTGTAACAGCATTTACAAGAAAAAATAATTAAACTAATGTCAGTCCTTCCATCTCTCCCAGAATGTCAACAGATGGAAATTCCATACACCTTACATTTATTTCTGATCCATTCTAGCCCTGTCCAACTTCCATTTCCTCAAACTGACAGCAGCACCATACCTCTCCCTGCCTTCATACTGATTTGCCCGGTCTGGACAAATGTCTGTCCACATGTCTTTGCTTTCAAACTGACAACAAGTCCACACACCATTTACCTTGGCTCAAGTACTCCAGCCCTGCATACTTTTCCCTGTCTTCCAACTGAATCCAGTCTCACCCATGTCGGCCTACCTTCCAACTTGTAATATTCTCCCCTGTGCATGCTTAACTTCCAACTAACAAGAGCCTTGTTCATTTGATCCTTATCAGTCTTGTTTCTATGCATTTTTTCATGCAACTCTTTTTTTATCAGAAGACAAGAATCTGAAAACACCACTGTGCAAAAACACTAGTATTGGCTCCCCTTGATTCTGAGTGAAGACTGAGCTTCCTCAGGTGAGACACCCCAAGAAGATGCCCAAGCAAGACACATCAGTGACCCTTCCTGCAGGTTCTCTAAAACTGGTCTGTTTTTAAACTTCAACTCCTTCTAGCTCTTCACACAGGACATATCTCTCTTTAGAAGTCCCAATGCTTCTTTCTGAATGCTTCCAACCTTTGGAGCCTAGCAAATCCCATGCAATATTTATCAGCTGGACCAGGACAAAATATATCAAATCACATGCTTTTCACTAAGTACCTCATAAAGGACACACATTTGATACATCTCAAAGGCCACATCCACAACTTACAGCATCTCAAAACCCACACCACATATAAATATTTTGAAAGCTAATCCCCAGCATTCACAGTGCATTCATGAACACTGGGCCTCTTAAGTTCATAATTTATAGACATCTTAAGTGAAATAATTTATTTTTAGCTTCATTCCACATCATAAAATATTTGGCAGAACCATGTTCCATACAGAATAAATGCCTCCAGAATCTCAACCCTACAAAAAGATAATGAAGAGAAATACACAGATTAATTGAGAGCATCAGAAGTTAAGAGAAAGATGAAAACAAGTAGAGCCATAAATGATATATCCCAGCATGTTGGACATCATCTTGTGAGCCTAAATGTCTCTTGTTCCATTCCAGTCAGGGCTCATGCCTGAGCTGCAGGCCACAGCCCTGTTTGGAGAATGTCAGTGAGTGCAAATGAATATTTCTCTCCATTTTGTCCCTACCTTCCTGTCCCTCCAAAATAAATAAAGTGCTTTTAAAAAGATGAAAATATTTATGTGGAAGCTAATACAAAATCCCAGCAAGCAAACTATAACTAGAGACATTGAAGTGAAGAAGAATCTGATACTAACCAGAGAGGAGCTGGCAGGGCATAATGGGGGAAATGGAGGGAAGGAATTCAGGAAAAAACAATAAAGGAAACATGTACAAAGCCAAAGGGAATGGAAACATGGGAGGGAGGCAAGGATGGTGGGAGTGGGGAGTGGTGGGAGGTAAATGTTGACATCTGTGCTTGAACAGCAATAAGGTAATAAAGAAACAAAAAATAAAAAATAGATGAAAATAAACTTTGGAAATCAAAACCTTGTCTGAGGTATCCTTGGCAAATACATTTTCAAACATGGTTGGTTTCCTTTTCACTTTGCTGATGCTTTTTGTATTCACGCAGAAGATTTGGTTCTGATGAAGCCCAATTTGTTCATTCTTTCCTTTATGGACCTGGCTCTAGGGAACATATTGGTGAAAATATTGCTGGGTGGAATATCTGAGATTTTCCTGCCTATTGTCTTCTCTAGGACCTTTATGGTGTTGTAAATCATGTACGTGTTTTAACCATATGGAGTTTATTTTTGTGTATGGTGTAAGTGGATCGAGTTTCAATTTTTTGCTTGCAGCGGTACAGACATCACAACACCATCAAGTGAGGAGGTTATTTCCACTCCATTTTAAGTTCCTACCCCCTTTGGTAAATAGTAATTGATTTTAGAGACTTGGGCTTATTTCTGGCCTCTCTATTCTGTTCCATTGATCTATGTGTCTGTTCATATGAGAGTACCAGGATGTTTCAATTACTATGGCTTTGTAAAATAGTTTGATGCCAGGTATTGTGATCCCTCCTACTTTGTTCTTCTTTCTCAAAATTGCTGCAGGCTTTCAGGGTCATTCATTTATTCTATATCTGTGAATTATGTCATTGGTATTTTACCAGAGTTTGCATTGAATGTGTAAGTTGCTTAGGGTGGTATGGGCAATTTGATGTTGTTGAAACAACATGCTTCTAACGAATTAATAGATCAAAGAGGAAAAGAAAATGAAAACTAAATCTACCTTGAGACTTACGCAATTGGAAAAACAACCTAATAAAATTTAGTATGGTAAAGCAGTTAAATGTTAAAAGAGTATAGGTATATACAGCTACAAGGAGTTGGAAATCTAAAAAATTATGTTAAATTTATGCCTGAAGAAATGAGACACATAAAAATACTCAAACACATAAGTAGAAGAAAATTTATAAGAAAGATCTGAGTACAAATGAGTAAAACAAAAATATAAGATATCAACTAATAAAATGAAGCCTGATTTATTGGAAAACAAATAGAATGGACAACCTAATAGTAAGACCCATCAAAGAGGAACAGAAATGAATAAAATAAAAAATGAAAATGAAAATCTCATCTGATGCCACAGGCTTAAAACTATTACAAACTGTTTCATAACAACATATGTAACAATCTATATAAAATAGATTTTTTCAGAAAAGCATGCAGCCTCCCAAAGCTCAACTAAATTTTCACCCTCCCATGAAAACATGTCTGCCTTCCTCCTCACTGTCTTGTGAGCCCTGTGAGTTTAAAAAAGAGGTAGAATGCAAATCTGAAGGAATTTGAGACGGTTTCCATCCAATCTTGATCTTTGAAATTTGTGGCCAGATAAAAGATCAATCAGGGCAGTAAATGTGTATAATACCCACTGAGGTAACTGCTACTATTTTGGATGAAGTTCACTCATGCAACTATATATGATACATCTGGTGTGTTGCAACCATTCAAGGCCAGACAGGTTCATGAGATTCTGGCAGATGGAAGTAATATTCATGGAGCTTTTGGGTTGTCTGACATACCATTATTCAAGGGTGGGCAAAGCAACATGCTGTCAACTGTCTCTCCCACTGCATGTCACCTGTCCACTTTGTGTGGTAATCCAGGGTGGCACCCAGTGTGAACCACTCACTGCATATCTGTCATCACACAATTTGTAAGCCTGAGGGAATCCTTACATTGCGAAATACTGGCTTATAGAAAAAGCTGGCAAGTGCCAACAAAATTATGCAAGAGAGCTTCATGCTATGCATGCAAGCCCACTCAAGGCTATGGGAACTCTTTAATACACCCAGTCTCAAGGCTATGAGAACAATACTTTCATGACTGTTCTCAAGTTTATGGGAAACTGCTTCTCTTAGTTGTCCAGATATCTGGGTGAGGAAACCAGTCTGCCTCATTTTACCCTACAACTGGCCCAAGTTAAAAAACAAGGAGACTCAAGCAGGCTTGACTTCCGTTGAAAAGTAGGGAATATAGGCAGGAATGGAGTATTTTGGGAGGCAAAAAATGGTGGGTGGATCTAGAATTCTCTGTGAAGCAGGGAACAATGGTGTGCTAACTTCTATTGGAAGGCAAGCAGATGTGGGTAAGAGAGAATCAGGACTGGCATCACTTGAAAATGTAGAAGAGGTTGACAAGGCTGGTAACAGTTTAAGTTTATTTTTCAATATGATATGAGAGAGTATCCAATTTTTGCTGATTATGTATATTTTGTGTAGCCAGGATGAGCTGCTGAAAAGTCTATTAACTCAGCAGTTTATATCTTTACCTTCTCTGTCATACATTAGTTATTCATGCAAGAGGGTTTATTCCTGGGCACTCTCTAGTGTTCCCATATATTGTCTGTTTTGTGCCCATAGCTTTCTGTTTTGATTATTGTACCTTTATAGTATTGTGTGAGAACATGGGGAGTGGTATCTATAACTTTTCTGTTTCTTCTCTAAATGTATTTGCTTCTTTTAGGTATTTGTTTTTCCATAAACTTTTTAAATTTTTCACTTCTGAGAAGGATGTGTATAGTACTTTGATAAGATTTTAGTTGACCAAATAAATTACCTTGGATGATATCATGATTATAACAATTTACAATTTATAACAATTTCCAATATCTAGGAATGATTTGTCTTTCCATATTTTGGTGTTATTTTCAAATTTCCTCAATGTCTTTTAATCTTGATAATAGAGATCTTAAACCTCTTTGTTGATGTCAGTTCAGAGGCATTTATTTATTTTTCAGGCAAATGTCAATGGGATTACCTTCTTTCCCTCTTCTTCCTGTATTTATGATTGTATATGAATGTGACAGGTTTCTGTATGGTTTGCATTTTGTTTTTTACTGAATTACTTTATTAATTCAACTTTCTTGAATTATTTAAGAGATTCTATATACAGTATCATATGACCTGCAAATGGTGACAGTTTTTATTCTTTTTATTTAGATGTACTTTATTTATTTCCCCTCTGATTGATAGTGTAATTATTCCAATCTATTTCAAATGATTGTAATGAATGTGAACATTCTCTATGTTTGTTTTATTTTAAAGAAAACTCTTATTTCACAATTGAGTATACACTTAGTTTTGAGTTTGACATATATACTCTGTGTCAAGCTGAGATTATTTTTCTTCTATAATTTTTTGAATATATTTTTATCAGTAATGAATATAGCATTCTTTTTTTTCTTTTTCTGTTTCCCTTGAATATTAATATGATATTTTTGATGTGATGAATGATGTCAATTTTTTTCTGGATATTGAGCTATTCTTACATCCATGGTATAATTCACACTTGATCAGGACATATAACTGTTTTAATATATCATTCCATTTGGTTTGGTATAATTGTGTTGAAAATTTCAGTGTGTATATTTATCAAGAATATAGGCCTGTATGGCGTAGCTCAGTGGATTGAGTGTGGGCCTGTGAACCAAAGAATCACAGTTCGAGTCTCAGTCAGAGTACATGCCTGGGTTGCAGGCCAGTTCCCAGCAGGGGACACACAAGAGGCAACCACACATTGATATTTCTTTCCCTCTCTCCTTCCCTTCCCCTCTAAAGATAAAATAAATAAAAATTATTTAAAAAAAGAATATAGGCTTGTAAATCTCCCTGTCTCTCCTTTTCTTTTCTTTTCTTTCTTTCTTTCTTTTTTTTTTTTTTTTTTTTTTTTT